>JAUTWP010021777.1:0-13638 GCA_033042655.1 Cyathermia naticoides
AACTTGAAAATAAAAATCACAAAACAAACTATATATTTTAAATAGCAGTGACAATAATACCATGTACACCGCCGCCACCATATTTAATAAAATTGTATGGTTTTTTACATATTGTAAATGCAACGGTCCTGTTTAAAAGTGGTATAACTTCATGTATTTATATTCAGGCATCTCTCAGACTTCAATAAGAACGTATACTACTAATAATAATACCTTTCTGAACTACATCCTCAACATCCCATACATTTGTTTTGAACAAAAATATGTGTATGTATGTCTAAAAGGGTTAACTTTATATGAGGCTACATGCAGTGCATTTTAACACTATCCAGTGTCAGAGAATTACTGGATGAAGAGGATGCATTACGTAAACAGATTGATGCTTGTAACATTGAATACAGAATACGTTTTATTTCATCTCCGTATTGGCAACGGTCTTGTTATTAATAAGGACACTGCATCCTGGGAACACGTGTTTACGTTCAAGGAACCGCGTTGGTATCATTTCATTGTATCTATTCTTGCATACAAATTCTGCGACCATTCGCCAAGCACCCAAGGGAAAGAGATACCGTTGGTGCCATGTTTAATTCGATTGTCGTGATCGGAGTTTGATAGCATTACTAATTGGACCAGCTGAAGAGTGTAATGCGCATTTCAGTAATCTCGTCAATAAGACTGTGATTTAATGATTTTAAGATTCCTTGGTGGAACTGGTTCTTCCTGGAAAAGCCTGGAAGTGAAATCTCTACAGAAATGGTAGGCTTAGTGACGATTAGGTTTTAATTGGAGAGAGAATATCCACGTTTATTTAGTTGAATTACTAAATCGCATTTAGGTCCATAATGATGGTGTTAAAACAACACCATGGATGTCGATTAAAAAGAAGTGTTGCTATAAATCAATTTAAAACTATGCTTTGTTGTTATTTCTTGCACTAACCGTTGATGAAGTAACCTACTGCATCACATAATATAATTATACTCTTTAACTAAAAAGCAATTGACCTCAACCATTGTTTTCTTTTAAATACACGTAAAAGCAGTATTTGCACATTACACTTAACAATTACAGTAGGTATAAAACTAATTGAGCACTACAATCTACTAGGATCAGTCTAATGAATTAGAAACTATGCGTACTAGTAACAAAGAACAGGAGCATTGTGCGAATGTTTTTGTTATGGTTGTCAGGCAAACGCAGCAGGATTGCTATTTCAGGAAGGTCACTGGGTGTGGTGCTAGTACTGATGTAACATAAGCAGAACACGTTCAGCCTTACTACGAAGTCCCTGTCAATAACTAACTTTCCTGTAAAAATTGAGAGCTATTAACATTCAGTAATGACAAAGAGAGCCGGCCATTCATTGATTGCCGTTCACAACCTACCCGGGTGAAATGTAGAAGGTAGCAGAGCCCAGGACAAAGGCCAATGGAAAAAGTTGTTGGCGTGTTAAAGAGCACTTGTGTTTTGTCCTAGTTATCCATAACGAGTTCCATCTTCTAAAAGGGTTCTGTGCTATTTTGTTAACAAATGTTGCACAGGTGCACTTCTATCGAGGAATCCGACATGGCATCTCCTCTTGCAAGTAGACTTGGGTTAAAACTGTGTTATAACAACACACAATAGAATGTTTTATACACGCAGACACTTTATTCGTAATTTGCTTTACTGATGCAGTGGATGGCGTTTTCTTTATCATGTAGAGGTGTTGTGGGGTGGAGGTCGGTTAAAGCTCCTAAATAAAGTGTTTTGTAAAACCATTTTAATTTTAGATAAATGTCTTTTTATCTAATATAATGTTAAAAAGAAAATACATGTAAATGTATAGCTAAAATGCTAACTATAATATTGTGATACAGTCTAGGAATTGAACATCAATATATGACTATATCTGCTTGCGTCAATACAGTATATTTAAAAACAAATCTTGATGTCTAGCAATTGTGGCGTCGATACCTTAACCTCAGTGTTAAAGGCTTCCAAGACTGGAATGTGTGTCAAGAGGTACTACGACCGCCCGTTTGTAGTAGACGAAGTGAAATTGAATATCGATCTTTCCTTGTAATCATCTGAATGAGCTCACTGGGTTAGAGATTTGCAGACATTGCGTCATCTGAACCAGTCCTCGGCTGGCCCGGCGTGCAGACACATTTTAAAAACGGTTCTTTTTTGTAACGTCTTTCTTGTCGACATCTATAATTCGCATTGTAATGCAGATACTAAGCTTTGCGACACGGGCGGGGTAGAACATCAATAAAAAGCAGCGGAAACGCCAGGCAAACTGGCAGCAGCTGGTTGAAAATGGGTTATTATTTAGGAAGTGTAAGATTTGAGGTTTATGTCACCGTCGGTCTAGGATTTCGTGTTACCCAGTCTCTCGCTCGGGTAGAAAGGGTTACGAGCGACATTTGAATACCCGAAAGGAACACAAAACTGGAGTAATTAATGGAATCGCACGCCAGATACTGGGACAATTCACGTCCGAGTTTCACTCCAACGATCAGCGGCTATTGTCAGAGGTCTTTTCAAAAGGCATGCCCGAATGAATAACTGAAGAAAAGATAACGAGCTCCCTAAATTATCTGCCCCAGTCTCAGCCGAGCTGTGGGAAAATCCCAAACCAGTAGTTTTGAAGGATCACATACCGAAATGGGGTCGCGGGTACCATGGGAAAACATTGAAGCACGTGAATAATTAACAGTAAAATTTCCCAAACATCATGTCCATGTCTGCCATTTTAGAAACACCTGTAGGTCAATGATTTGTATTTTGATCTGTAATAAATTAATGTTTACCCAATTCATTGACAATGGGCATCTGCTGGTGGAGTTTTTGTCTGGCCTAATCAGTAGTAATTCTCAATTTTATTACTATACTATTGCAAAATGAATATGCATTAACTTTATATGCAAAACCTAAAAACTGAAATATGTCTTTCAAAATTAACCCGTTCCAACAAGTGGTCCACAATTGTTATATCACAATTTGTATAAAATGCACATAAAAGAACCTTTATTGTTAACAGCAAAAAGGTCTGTGTGGTGGCATTGGATCAAGTATGGCAAATACAGAAAGTTTTGAATCTAGTAAAAATACACTGGACTGGAAATATTTTTTACGTGCTTACATCACAACAGTGTTCAAGCACGCCCATCCTGGGCATGACATCCGGTCTTCCGGATACCCTACTCAGGAGGAGATAAAAATACACATAAGTGCAGGGATGTCATTATGCATTGCTTTGCTCGTTGGTTGATGCATATGCATGAAGTGAGTTGTATCCAGTATAATTCTATGCACAACGGTGTACCCAGTGAATGTTTACAAGCCGCACCACCTGTCATCTCCCACAGTTGTAGGTCAGCCAATAGCGCCACCTGTGACAATTCTACTCATCCAGCTAGCAAGCTTCCAGGACATTAGTATTTTTCCCCGTGTTTGTATATTATCATTACATGCCATATCAGTTTAGTATTGTTTAGTATTGTTACCAGTTCATTTAACATTCAACACAAACTATAGATTTTTTTATAATGATTGCATTTTATGCACCATCAGTTTACTATGAAATAGTAGGGCCGTGATATTTGACACGTTAAGCATTAGATCGATAAGTCAAGAGAATAAAATGTTGACTATAAACAAGACCAACTTTTAAATTAACCTAATTGTCTTCCCTTACCGATGCTACTAAAAACATTTTTTTATGAAAATATTATTAAAATTGTGTTGAAAAGTACGTGAAATTTAAGAAGCATGAAACACAATAATACAATTTTGTATGTCATGTGTTTTTTAAAGAATATTACGATTGCTGAACTAGCGTTAGGTTGAATGTAATGTAGTGGGCCCAGGGGACTTGTCAAGTGGATCAGGGTGGAGTAGGGCGTGTGTTACGTCCCAGATTTGTGGAATGTTTGTCACCAATGCAGATCAACACGAGTCTGACTAAGCAGTATGCATGACTATTCATCATGTCCTATATAGGTTTTCCAAATGACCACACAAAACACATTAATAATTTACTCGTGTTTTATTTCTACACGACGCATTGCTCGATGGGTTATGCATGACAGAGCAATTCAGACTATCTGCAAATCTGAAGTTATAATTCGATATGGACGCAATCTACTGCATATGTAGGAAATTATGAAATACTGTTTTATTAGTTATGTGTCAGCTGTTAGAAGTTCAAGGTCGTAGTGATCTCTGGGTTGTTTTATTAACATTATATTATTTCAAATACAGCTGTATATGATCTGTAATTCTAATACAATAACTCAATACGTGCTATGTGTTACTATGTTTTCACAGTGTGTAAACAGCAATCATATTTTTTAATTAAACCACAGCGTAAAAGATATTAAGTATATTTTAATTAAACCATAGAAGGCCTAATACGAGTATTGATGTCTATAATTATGCTCGTGTTATAATTTAAAGTACATATGTACTAGCCAATTGTTTAATTAGCAGGCAATGAGCATCAAGTGCATGGTATGTATAAAGTACAAATTAAAGAAAAAATATCACTGCACCCACATAGGTTATGCTCTTCTATTACTATTAGCACTAAAGGCAGCAAGATATGGTTTAGGTGTCAACCTTATGGTAATGGTCTACAAACGAAATCCACATTATTACTCTTTTGTATTGGGGTCAATGGATTTTTATATGTACTTTAGCAAACAGAAAGATCACTACCATCCATAATAATATCAATTATTTCTCTCTACAACAATTATAAGAAAGAGTTTGGACTATAATCTAAAAATTAGGAGAGCCAAACAAATGAAGGCTAAAATTGATTGGATTTCTGTACAAAAAAGACTAGTCAGTAAATCAATATGGCGCCTTAAGGGAGGTAATCTGATAGTGTTGAATACGATCACGAATGTTTCTATTTACATATCGCCATTGCCGTTGACCTGATGTAATATCTTGGGACGCAATGCATTGCATCACTGGTGTCACCACTGATACGCAAATCAACGTTGCTGGCTTCTGTTCACTTTTAATGCAAATGACCTAAATCTATGGGTTATTGTTGCTTCAAGACGAGCATTTCATCGCCTGGCTAGTCCGCAATGAAAAGAAGTGACAGATGGCCTGTTGCCCGACTGGACTGGCGCGAGACTTTAATGACTGACCAGTGGACACGGGCGCAGGGATCACTTGACGGTTAACTATCGGACCGCAGAGCTACAACGTGTTGCACGTTGTCCGTGGGAATCAGCGTGAATGAAACAAGGCGACCTCATCAACCATTCAAACATTGCTAGTTGCCGGTCAATATAACTGTCTATACCGTCTATATTCATTGGGAAGGCATTTGTGGCTTTAATGATTTTTTTTTACGTTTTATATTTGCTGCACGTTAATTGCATTAAGGACTAATCGATTTGATACTTGCTGACAGCAAAAATTAAGTGTATTGTTTGTAAAATACATGAATACTTGAAGTAACCCGACGCGGTTTGATTTAAGCGTAAAGCAATAGTTAACCCATCTTTATTGTATGCTAGTTACATACTTCTTTCAAAGCACATGTTTTATTTCTTTATGTTGTAACATTTTATAAACCCTTCTGTTATCAATACCCTTATCACAAGTTTATTTACGTCAAAAGATTTTTAATTGCTCGAGTGTGTATCTAGTGTTCACCAATAAGATTAATTTAGAACAGATCATATGTTGATGGAAATAGTTGTTTAATAGATTGTCAATACGCTCGTGTATAATTACTATAGTGTGTATGTACAGTCATTATTTAATAGATGGTCAAAAATAGAAGTATAGGCTACTTGTTTAAATGTACACAGAACGATTATTGCATCCGGTTCATCAATAACGCTACGTAATTGGAAACGTATGTTTTGTAGTAAAGCAAGTAGATTTGTTTATAAAACCATTATCATTTGTTAAATTCACGTTCTTAAGCCTTGAATAACGTTGTGTAGGGAACATACTGAAAATATTATGTATGTTCTGGAAAACATGTATTATTTTTAGTATCTACATTACAATTTATTTTATACTGAAAAAGAAATGAAATACTAGAAAGTCAGAGGCCAAGAAAAAAAACAATTTTTTGTGTTACAACTTCATCAAAAATGAATTTCGTAGTACAATGATAAAATAGTCATTATTACTCTAAAGTTTTCCATAACAATTGCCTTTGAATATAATTAATGTACATGTATAGTAGTTTGTGTTGTATCCTATTTACTGAAACAGCCAGGTATGTGAAAGTCCTCTTGCACCTGCTACACGTAATGACCTTTGGCTTTGTATTCAGATATAAGGTGTGGTTTGGAGTTGGTTTAATATGGATTTATGCACTTAGTAATATTGATGATTAAAATAAGGAGCAGAAGAGAATGCATTAATGTTACTAGTGTGTGAATAAAGTTAGTAAACGCCAAAAGGAAATAAAGTGAAGGATAGGTTTTTGTGTGGGTTTATACACATATTAATAAATGATTGAAAGGAGCAGAAGGGACTTCGTTAACGTTGCTTCTGCATGAATAAATCAAAAACACACAAAACGTAACCTGGTAATGAGGTATAGGATAGAGTTTTGTTTTGGTTTATGCACTCGATAACATTGATGATTAAAACGAACTGCAGAAGGCCCTTCGTTAATGCTTCTTGCGTGTGAATAAAGTGAAAAAGCTAAAAGAACCCAAACAGGAAGGATGAAACGGACACAGCCATCTGGGCAAGAGGGCAACGGCTGTCTACACTGAAGAAAAGCGAGAAGAGCGGAACCGCGGTATGATCCACCAGATGTAGATCATTTGCCTTTGTTCTCTCCAGAGCTTCTTTACGCCAGACTACTGGTCCCCCGCCCGCCCGCCATAATGAAGCAGTTCGTTATCTAACCGTGGCATCATTTATTAAAGATGGAAGAGACGAAGTGCCTCCTCTTTCTCGTCGGAACCGCTAGGATTCTGCGAGTACGAGAAGCGCGTCGGGACTGTTAAATATCTGCGAGCAGGGAGAATGTCTGGTTCCGCTTTCTCGGCAAATCAACCCTGAACGCCACCTCTGGCGTTTTCATTATGACAAGCTTTCGTGTTCTTGGTTGGTTGAAAAAAAGTAAGAATAAAAAGCCGCTGGCTGGATATTATTACACTTCGAGGGGAAATTGTTTTGAGCACGCGTTTCCCACATCACCCCTTGTCAATCAGTTCCTTTTACCTCACAAAGACTATTCGAGATCTGCACTGCATTATTGTAAACTTGCAATTTACATATTTTAATCCCAGTAGTTAAGTATAAACTTCACACGAATGCTGTACTTGTCAGACCGCTTACAATTCTTTCAATTACTTGTGAATATGTTTTCTCATAGAGTACTGGTATTGTTAGTAAATTAGCATACACCTATTTTAACTATGATTGTCGTAGGAAACGTAATTAGTATATAGACTATGGAATGTTAAAAAGTATCGTATTGTCAAAGATTTTAATTGTTTGAAACACAAAATAAGGATGATAGAATGACACATAACCATTAGTGATGAGTATCTACTAAACATCAGTATGACCTACTTAATAAAACGTAGTAATAAAAACCAAGCAATGACTTTTCATAACTAGAAAAATCCTAATTATTCACAATCTGAAATGAAATTGCACACTCTAATCAGCTTAATGGACATGAGACGAACGGACATGAGACGGACGTACTGACAGACAAGCGACTTACCTTGTGAAGGTCCGTTGAACGTTGCGTCGTGCCAGGCCTCAATGATGATTGAAAACGTTCGCTGTAAACAACAGTAAACATGTTAACGTTATACATCAAGGGAAAACCACCATGCACATGCATATACATAATATGTAAATATAACTTCGTACCAAAAGGTTAATTGTATTTAAGTACATGTCGAATTAACTATTCGTATGTTTACCATAATGCTATGTTTATATCAGAAACACGCGATATATATTTAAACTTCGATGTTTCAACGTGTATGCAACACGTAATTGTTAGCATTTATAAAATCTAAATGGATCAAGGTTGGATAGTACTGCAACATTAACAAAAAGCATCTAATAGTGCATCAGTATCCTAGTCTGAGAATGTACGCAGAAGAAGAACAAGTATAACAACTAACATCAACACGTGCTAAACCATCATTATTATTATTATTGATGCCGGTCAGGTCAAGTTGTTTAACGTCTACGTTCAGATCCAGGCTGTTATAGCAGACGCTAACTGCTGCTGCTGAAGCAGTTGTTATTAACAACATGGCAACAAGGTATGGAACTTTTAGAGAGTTGCTCTTGCTATTGGAAATTACAAGAGTCATCACTTTCTTTACAAGACCCAGACTCCCAAACCGGCCTCTTTCGTTTTCCTTTCCTTCCTGATTCCATGCAGCAGGCTAAGAGCGAGGTAAACACATGGCTGGATGGTTTATAAAGTCATAGCTTCGCCTCATCCAGCGTTTGCAATGGTTAACACAACAAGCTGTTTCCACGCATCGACTCCCAACAGGGTAAAATCAATAGCACTTGAAGCTAATAAGTCAAATGTGTGGTATGGATTCAACTCCATACGTGGTCATGATCATGCTGTACTAAGTAACTAGTTTCTTAGGAACTAACTTTATCAACTTAAAAGTAACAACTGTATGAGAAACAAACGTCCCATCGTGTTCTTCGTCTAGCATTACGCACTGGATTGTGAACGTAAACATAGGAGTGTTTGATATTCAAATCAAAACAGTTCTCAACAAAACAGTAGCATCTTTAGAATAGCCTGTGATGGTAGACCGGCTTGGTTAATAGAGATTATCAACAGAAATACAATTATAAACAGATGTTTAATAAGAGAAAGAGCCTTAGTTTCAGGCTGCATGTACTAAAGACGTGTGTAGTTCTAGTACACTAAAATGACCTAAGGAACAATAGCTTATTACAATAATGCAATGCATTGACGTGGCCCAGATGTTTGAATGGTAAACATTTCAACATAAACATCACGATCAATCTACAGGCATTACCAAAAGAGTTCACCTAAAATACATATCAAAACATTTGAAAACATAAACAGAAGTCATAATCAACGTCTATTTGCTTGATAAACAGTTCTCCAAATGTTTATCTAAATATATTTTAAAAACAGTTTTAACAACAATCATTACCAATATGTATGCTAAATAAAGACCATTCTGCAAATGTGTATCATAACATAAAAAAACATGTCTCAATCTCGGAGCATTTAAGAGCATTCATAATCAGATTCATAACCAATGTGCATGCTTCAAAAATACATCAATAAAATCTTATTTACAAATGTATGATAAAAATACTTTCAGAATTATATACATGTATATATTATATTCTGTATTACAACTAACCAACTGACCGCTACAAAAGAGTATGGCAACAACAGTACACTACAATATTGACGTACGCCTGCAGGCTTTCAGAGAAGGTGAGCAGGATTTAGAAGTGATGCACCCTTCTCAAGTTAACTTTTTTACTAGCATGATGTTCTTGTTAGAGAGATCCAGGCCTCCTTATGTAACGTTAGATCACTGGGAAACAGATTCCATTTTCTCAGCGGCACAGATGCCGCACTATCCAGGTATTCTAAATATAGAAATAGACGTGCGCCAAGTCGTAACAAGGAGAGTTCTAGTTCACTTACCGGCCACTTGAAGCTAAATTGCAATCGAATTGGGCTCTCGTAATCCACAGGTAAATCCATATGTGTGAAGTCAATAGTATTATTTCCCAACACTGGCGTCGTATGAGAGCTGTACGTACAATCCGGGTTCGGTCCAATCTTTTCCATGTAGTGGGCAAGACATATCCTAAAGAATGTATGGCAACTAGAAGAACACGTGCCACCAGTTCTTATGCCATTACAACAGTTTCCGTGCAAATTAAGTCCATGTTCATTGCGGAATGATCGAAGCTCCAGTTCGAACGCCCCTGTGCAAGAGATCTGGAAAAGAATACAGCAAAAATGCATATTAGAATATTAAAAACAATACATCAAGCATAAGCATTTATTCTACAAACACATCCAATGTGTATTAACGATCTGAAAGACCAAACTTGTTGGCAATAACAAAAGTAATATTTTTCATGGAAAAGACAAACAGGTAAAATGTAGTTGTAAAAGTTAGTAAAAGCGTAAGTGGACTTACCTCTGTTACGTATGACAGTAAATATATTGACCACAAAACGGCAGAAACTGCCGCCCTCCGTGCTGGCATCGCGCTTGTTTACTGTCCTCTACCGTATTTCTCCGATATTGGCTCGAATCCACCAGCCTCGTTGTCAGGCCAGGCTCCGCCCACTATTTTGACTGACAGCGGCTCTGAAATGACAGAAAGTACGGCTTATCGTAATTAACCGTTGTACGAGAAGGCTCGGCCACGTGGAGAGCGTATATTGTAGAATGTACAAAATGCGTAGATCTATGTCACTGGTTGTACTATAACACACACCTCCTTTGCTATCTGTAGCAGCCCTTTAATGACACTAGCAGTACGTTGAAGTTTAAAATCTCCAGATTTATCCGCGAATGCTTGCTTGACTGGCGAAGCGCGGTTTTACTATAAGAATTACTAGCTGTTGCCGCCTGTTTGCGGTTGGATACTGGCACGCGACTGCCCGCGCCACGCACTGATAGGTCTATAGCTGTCAAAGGGATTGAATGTCCAAACACCAAAAGCCTACAGCTTAAAGGAGATCGTGATACTTAGCTGACCAATTAACGGCCGATTTGAACGAGCCGCGATAAGCAATTGGTCAGATTCTGGACCCCTGGCAGTCAGCGGGCTTCGACAACTGTCCGGGCTTTGTAACTGAACCCTTGGGGCACGAGCCACGTTCATCCTTTGTATTCACGAAAGGGGGTCTCCATCTGCCAGTCAACAGGTTAACGCCCATTGGTAACCCGTTAACTGCCTAAAAAATAAATCAAACGAATTCTTTTGTGGTGCTTCTTACTTTGTAGGCAAGTCTTCGGCCACGACTAACTTTTTTTTGGTATGGGGTTCTTGTTTTTTATTTATGATGTTGTCTTAAAACTTTTTTTCGTACAAAATATATTCAAAATTCGGCACTGGCGCGTGCCCTCAATCAAATTAGGGAGCAAGTTCTTTTGTATTTTATGAAAAGAAGCACACAAAACTGTCTTTGTACCCTCAGCTGCCGGCCAGCGTGCACCTGCCGTTATTGTCCCGCGCGTGGAGCTACTTCCATATATGGGAGGGGGCGCGTGCCACCTTGCCACCTTGCCCTTGAAGGCGCACCTGGTTGTGTGCTGTTATTTTCTGATGAAGAAAAATCACTTGTCAGAAGAAGAAAAAAGAAAGCACCGTGCACGGAACTCTTAATTCCGATACACAAACAATGGAGCGGCGTCCCTTGTAGTATGAAGAGGTTCAGTTATAATTGAAGCCTGTAATTTGGCGCGGGTTTTCCTGTTAGAAATGCATACAGAGCAGATGGTCCGCAGACTACCTGTCGAATATCGGCATCATTTTCATATCTCACACCTGGGTGATTTTTATTTTATGTCATCATTGAAGAACAATACACCATCTGGAAAAGGACTTGTTTCGCGCCTTTTATTTAAGACAAAAGAAAAGCTGAGGAGCAGGTTGCAAGTAAAATAAAATAAAATCTCCTGGGTGTATTGGGTCATGACTGAAACAAGGGAATGCCTTTGTTCCGATGATAAGACAACCTGGTGCATCACACACCTGTTATACGTAATTTTATGATAATGATGTCGTTGACTCCGTACACTTATTTTAGTGGGATCTGATGCGTTTAGGAGATGAACGAGGACACGTACTCGCAAACAGATTGCAGCCGCAACAATTGGAAGATTTTGCGAGATGGATTAATTCGGTAACAGGTGTATTCCTCCAGGTTATCATTCAATGAAACATATGTCTTCTTTACACTAGCTGTGTTTTGTTACTCATTATTTTATTTTATTGTTAAATTCCTTTACAGTTAGTGTTAGTTTTTTCTTCTGGCGCTCTTTTGAGATGCTACAGGTTATGGGATCGATCCTCCTCGACGAAACTAATGATTTTTTTTTCATTTAGTTATATATTTTAATATTTAAGTTAAATTTCATATTTATATTATATATTGTTTGTACATTTCTCAAATTTGTCACGGTTTCTTAACTTTGTACCAGGAAACATCACACGTCAATCACCTTTTTCAGGTCATTCATGGGACATACAAATGGGTATTTTATATTAAACAGGTGTCCTTCATATCCAGGTTGATATTTATAAATACTGTAAGAAGACACCTTGACGTTATCCAAACCGTATCTACACAAGGCAGATTCCAAGGGATGTTTAGTCAAATTCTTGGGAACATGCGCCTATGAATCATTTAAAAAACCAATGGTGATATCAAGTGTTGGGTAACTATTTAACTATACACTACACACATCTCAGAGAGTAGTTTGTTTTATTTAACGCCAGTAGAGCACATTGATTTTATCTTATCAACGGCTATTGGACGTCATTAATATGGTAATTTTGACACATTTTTAGAGGAAACCATGTGCCGCCACATAGGCTACTCTTTTTCGATAAACAGCAAGGAGAGAGAGAGAGAGACACACACACACACACACCACGTTTTGTCACTTCATTTGATGGCTGCTTATCACAGGTTTGAGTGTGCGTCCTTGTGTGTGTTTGCGTGCGTGTCTGTGTGTGCGTGCGTGCGTGTCTGTGTGTGCGTTTGGCGTGCGTGTGTCATAAAACCATGCTTGAACAGGCATCTAATGTCCCCCAGAAATGTTATCTATTTAAGTTAGCCCTAGCAATGTAATGCAAACAAAAAAGTTTGTTTTGTTTAACGACGCCACTGGAGCACATTGATTTTTATCTCATTGGCTATTGGACGTCATTCATATGGTAATTTTGACACATTTTTAGAAACCCGCTACCGCCACATGGGCTACTCTTTTTATATGCACTTTCCCATATACAGGACAGTACATACCACGACCTTTGTTGAACCAGTTGTGGAGCACTGGTTGGAACGGAAAATAGCCCAAACTGTATCTATGGGTCCACTGAGAAGGATCGATCGCACGACATACCGCTTCAAATGCGGCCACGCTACCGACTGAGCTACATCCCACTCCATTAATGCAAACAAGTTAGATTTCAGGCGAGTAATAATACAAACAAGCGCGTAAACAGTCCAACAAACACGCGACATAGAATAGATATTAAATACATCGCAATGCAAACGATTTTAAAAGACGAGTATCAGATCAATACTAAAAGTTTGTTTTATTTAACGACGCCACTAGAGCACATCGATTGATTGTTTAATCATCGACTATTGGACGTCAGACACATGGCTATTCTGACAGTTTTAGAGGAAACCCGCTGCCGCCACATAGGCTACTTTGCGATAAGCAGCAAGGGATCTTTTATATGCACTTTCCCACAGACAGGACAGCACATACTATGACCTTTGGTGAACCAGTTGTGGACCACTGGTTGGAACGAAAAATAGGCCAACCTGCAAATGGGTCCACTGAGAAGGATCGATCCGATGGCCTACTGCTTTACAGATCAATTCAGGTGAGATCCTAGATGACCTAGAGGGCAC
>JAUTWP010021888.1:0-13637 GCA_033042655.1 Cyathermia naticoides
AACACGTACTCACAAGATGCAGGACATGTTGTTTAACGTCTACATTCAGAGCCAGACTGTTATAGCCTACGCACCCTCGGTCAACATTTATGGTTGAAGCCATCCACTGATTCCGGGACTCTATTATTTATCTTCCCTGATCGTAAATACTACCTCATCCCGTATTTTAACACTCTAGGATCTACCTGGTGGAGCCAGACGTAGCTCAATCTGCAGTTTGGGTTATTTTCCGTTCCAACCAGTGGTCCACAACTGGTTTATCAAGGGCTGTCCTGTCTATAGGAAAGTGCATACAGAAAACATTGCTTATTGTAGGAAAGAGTAGCCTATGTGGCTGCAGCAGGTTTCCTTTGAAGAAATGTGTTAAAATGACCATCTGTATGACGTCCAATAGCTTATGATGATAAAAATCAATGTGCTCTAATGGGGTCGTCAAATAAAACAAACTTTACTATCTGCCTGGTGGCCGCGTGATGTTTCCCCATATCGCTTCAAGCATAATCAGTGTTACTTGAATCGAAAACTTAATTTCCTTGTTTCAATGATTTCATATTTTGATTGAACATGTTACCAGTCACACCACGACAAATATTTGCTTCTTGAGATCTCGGCAACGTGGAAGTAGCTCAAAGAGAAATCTGTATGAGGCGATATCGATGCTGTGGTAAAAGGCGTGATTTACACTGAGTGCTGATTTCCAATACCGCTGCTTGCACGTTAGCCTACTGCCTCACTATGACGGCTTGATCGGCAGACGTGCGGGGCGTATTAGTCTACTCCCATTCGACCATTACGTTGATAGTCAGCTGGCAACACTTCGCTGCAAACATTGTTTTCTGTTTGCTACAGCCACCCCGTGGAACATATGCCATAACAAACGTTTTTCAAAGTGACCTAAACTAGTTTGGTGATCTCTTGATTTTAAAGTGACCTTGCAAGTTTTGAAAGTCATTCCAGTATTTGAAAGTGAATAAGCGAGTTTGGAAAGTCATTTTGTATTTTTTAACTTTGGAATTAATTTATGTCTCTAACCATGAACTGATGTTATTGTTTTTATTACTTTGTGCTATGACTTGACGTATTTGATGTGTAACTTTTCACTCTATGTCTGACAATGGTGATTCTAGCAGAATGTTGAACGATGACCGACTGTGTGTGAACAGCCCGGAAAGACAGCCACATTCTGAGGACATCGTCAAGTCTGTGGTCATTTGCGTGATATGCTCGCTGGTTATTGGTGGCAACATCCTCTGCCTTGTCGTTCTCGGCTCACGCAGATCTAGAGGATTCATTCTGGACACTACACGCATTCTGATGACGTCATTGGCGTGCACAGATTGCGGTATGGGAATCCTGGTGATGTCACTGTGCATATATCCCGCGTTATTTCGGTGTTGGCCGTTTGGTCAGCCCGTGTGTAAATTGCAGGCGTTGTTCATCTCCAGTCTATTCCACGAATCCACGCTGTCTCTCGTCCTCATTGCTGTGGATCGCTACATCTCCATCTTCCACCCTCTGAGATATCCTCTAATCGTCACCCGCACCAACGTCATCATCACCGTCGTTATTACGTGGCTTCTGTGTTTCTCCGTCTACGGCACGGTGGTGTTTGGGTTCGGTCAGTACTACTTTGATGAGGTTGGCATTAACTGTGAACCATATTACCAAAACACGTCAGTGACAGCCACCGTGATGTGCCTGTTCTATTTCCCGCCTGCTATCATCATCACTGTCTGCTACCTGCAAATATTCCGGGTAGCCGTGGAGCAGCGGGCTCGAATCTCGACGGAAAGCGGTTTCCAGGTAATCAGATTGTGTGACTTACAACCTTTAGGTCGGCAGGTAATTACCTTAGCAACCTAGTTTTATGTTTTAGCAAGCATGTTCACACCAAAAATATATCCGAAAGTATTAAAAAAAGTAATCTTATGTTCTGAGCTTTTCCAATCATAGATAGGATATTAGAAACATGTTATTTTACTCCACTTTTGTTTGTGATCATACGAAATTCTTAAAGATGTTTTGTCATGTTAAATATAATTAGTGCCAACTTTGTTTCGATATACAGCATTATAGTTTGCTGTAATATTTGCTTTTTATTGGCCTGTAAAAATCAGTCCAGGTTACTGATTCTTGGTACAAAAGAACGTAAAAGACTGGTAGTCACGAGGAAGGGTGTGTTTACTTCGTATTACTAATCATCGGGCTCTTATGTACAAATGGGTTTGAAACAATACAACAATTCTTTAGAATACATTACTCAGTGGTGACAATGACCCGTTCCAACCAGTGGTCAACAGCTGGTTCATCAAATACCATGGTATGTGCTGTCCTGTATGTAGGAACGTGCAGAGCGGAATCTAACTCAGTCGGTATCGTGTCCGCCTTTGAAGCGGTCGGTCGGTCGTCGGATCGATCCTTCTCAGTGGATCCATCTTCAATTTGGGCTATTTTCCGTTCCAAACAGTGCTCCACAACTGGTTAATCAAAGGTTGGTATGTCCTGTCCTGTCTGTATGAAAGTGCATATAAAAGAATCCTTGCTGTTTCTCCTCCTGGGTAGGGCATCCGGATGTCGTGCCCAGGAGGGGTGTACTTGAACACTTTTGTGATGTAAGTACGTAAACAATATTTCCAGTCCAGTCCAGCTTATCGGAAAGAATAGCCTATGTGGCGACAGCAGGTTTCCTCTAAAAGAAATGTGTCGAAATTACCATATGAATGATGTCCAATAGCCGCTGATAAAGATTAAAAAAATCAATGTGCTCTAGTGGCATCTATAAACAAACCAAACTTTATTTCTGAGTGTGGCGTGGGAGCGTTGGCGGGCGTGAGGCAACTGAAGACATCTGTTAATGCAATTAAAACACAGACAGCTCAACATTACGTTGTTAGTGCTGACACAACAATTCCAGCTCCTCGGTTAGACCCACCCACAACAGCCTTTCTTACTGTATGACGTCTGTCATGAGGGCTGATGCAATGCCGTATTTTTTCTTTCATACACAGGTTCATCAGTTACATCTGAAGTAAATAACTAATTTGCTTCTTCCTTTTGCTTTCTCGGTGTATCAGTTAGTGTTTGGTTTTTTTCTTTTCAAACCAGTGGTCCACAACTAGTTCATCCAAGGCCACGGTAGGTGTTACTTATTGCAAAGATTAACTTATGCATCGGCAACGTATTTTCTCTGAAGACCACGAGTCACAAATATCATCTTATTACTTGACGCCTATACTAACTGTTGATTAAAAAACAATGTTTATGGATGTCGATAAACAAATATTGCTTTCTTTAAAGAGAGTAAAAGATGTGATGAAAGAGACTATTTCTAGACACCATTAACAGCTCATCAAAATGAAGCAGCTCAGTCAATTCAATGTTGTTAAACGTCTACCTTCAAACTAAGCTATTATACCAAATACCTTTCAATGGCGCCGTTTATGACATAAGCCATCCGCTGCTCAGAGGTCAAGGTCATGTGATTTAACGTCTACGTTCAGAGCCAGGCTGTTATAGCAGACGCCTCTCCCGGGCGTCGTTTATGACCTAAGCCATCCACTGCTCAAAGATCATGTGGTTTAACGTTTACGTTCAGAGCCAGGCTGTTATAGCAGACGCCTCTCCCGGGCTCAGTTTATGGTTGTATCCATACACAGCGTCCGTGACTGCTCAGAGAATACTGGCGCATGTTTTATAGTGGAGACAAGAGAAACGCATCACAATAAAACACATAAGAGAGACAGCTGTTAGATATATCTGCTACTCGCTATTCATGGTGTTAACTTCCCCATGTTTCAGTACCACTCTCACGTCATGGGCAAAACTAATCTCTCCCAATCTCTATCTGGTTTCTGCGCGTTCAGACAACAGTAATGTTTGCGGAAATACATTGCGTATTTATTTTATCTTCTGTGTCATAACAAAAGACAGTAATCGTATTTTAAGGTTCGTGGTTGTCTTTTCATAGTAATGGTTCATGCATGGCTTGAAATGTGTTCTGCTGCTATTTCTGCCATTTCATACCATTCGTTTTTGTCTTGATTACAATTTTAGATTGAACAGATTGTTTCTACGTGTTTTCATCACCAAAGATTTAACGTATACAGTCAGAACAAGCTCTTATAGCAGACGTCTATATTTGGGCTCCTTTATGTCCCCGGTTATCTCTGTGGTCAAAGACAGGATAAGGTCTACATTCTCAACAAGCTGTTATAGCAGACCTATCTTGGGCTTCCTTTATGACCTCGGTGATCTCTTTGGTCCAATACCGGGATCACCAAAGGTTTGGATTTTTAACGTGTCTACATCACTAAATAAGTGTTCAAGCATCACCAAAGGTCGATATTCCATTCTTTTATAGTTATAGTGAGTTTATATGCGCCTTTAATACTGACCAATGACATTATTGCTTATTGTATTTCCACGATATTTCTTGGCTTTTCATGTTATTAGTTTTGACCCTTTCGTCAAAACTATGGCAATATTTTACGATCAGATATTTTTAATTTCGTGCACTAAAACAACAGTGATTCGTGCTGTGAACCGGACATGCTATAGTATCAATATGTCTGCTCAGACGTCTCTAGAGAGATCAGAAATCATGATGGTGTGTGTAACACGCACTCAAGCTAACAATATATTGATTTGACATCCAAGTAATGTTTTTTTTAATCAGAAAAAAAGAGTAAATTTGGTTAACCATGACTCTTTAACTCTGGGGAGCTCCTGTCTTGGACATAATCTCTGGCTTCGTCAGAGTTTGTTCTCACGACAGGCGTGTTTGAACACGTTTAACCTTTTTCCAGTCCATTCTGGGGAGCGGGACGTAGCTCAATATCCAACTGTGAAGCGGTTGGTCTTCGGATCAGTTCTTCTCAGTGGACACTTTTGCATTTTGGACTGTTATCCGTTACAATAGTTTTGCATAATTCGTTTATCAAAGGTTGTAGTATAAGATGTCCTGGCTGTAGGAAAGTGTATATAAAAGACTCGTTGCTGCTTATCGGAAAGTGCCTATGTGGTGGGAGCGGGGGTTTTCTGAAGACCAACAGTCGCAAGTACATTGGGCCGAATTTACGAAGCATGTTTTTCTCTTACACGCGTGTAACTACATACATTTACAATGCTTAAACACTTGCGTTTAACCAAAACAGGCTTCGTAAATTCCGCCCTTAAAGTCTGCATGAACTTAAACATTTCCACATTTTGATATAGCATAGTCCATACTTTTATAATTACATGTATATAAACGCTGGATTTGAATTCAAGATTTAACCCATGAGAACCCATGGAGTCAAATTTTACTCCAAATATTTTGGGATCTAAGGTAACTAAACCCTTGAATGAAAAATGTAAATTATATCACTACCACCCAGAGTGCGATATTCGACCCCGCAGGTAATATTTCCAAAAACGCGTGATTTAGTTTTCTGGGATTACTTTACCAAGTGGACATAATTTTCTTCATGCTAGAAAGTGTCTTGGGTTCTCTAGGGTTAAAAGGGTTAAATATCCAAATACAGTATTATGAACGTAGCTCTAATACAGGCCATTGTTAAATTGATAAATTCAGATAACAATATGGCTGACATTAAGTAAAACTCGGCAAACCATGCATGTCCTTTTCCCGCCATTAATTAATGCAACACTTGGACCCAAAACATTATTACGCATAACAGGATAGAGGACTCTATAAAATATCATGAACACCAGTCTATGAAGATTAAAAAATCGGTCCTATTATATTACATCATCATACGTTATGTCCTATGCCAGTCTAATTTAAATATCCTAAGAAACGTTCTTTTGAATTGAACATTGGCAAACGCATAGCAGAAGGGGTTGATTGGACTATTCAAATAACACAGCCAGTATGTAAAGTTATAAAATCTAATGTTAATGCCGGGATAGCCGGCTATAGCTATGACAAACACCATGATGTGATACGGGGTCCAGCAGAGTACAAATGCACCAAGAATTAGAGTTATCGTTCTTAAAGCTTTCCTCGCGCGGTTTTCAGATTTCGACTTCCGCTCTCGTCTATTACGCCGTCTGCTGTTGCGCGAGCGAACAGATTTGACGAAATTCTGGAACTTTCCGTTTTTCCTGTTTCTACGGCGCTGAGCAGCAGACAGGCGTACGGTCCCTTTATCATCAGCATAGTCCAAAGGCGACAAATTGTTACCTTCCAACGTGTGAGATTCAACAGCAGTATTATGGTGATTATCTCCCTTGGAGTCGGGTATAAAGACATCATCGACGGCTAATGGGACGGTCATATCGAACTGGCCGGTCCCCTCCGAGGGTGGGTTAGCTTCGTCGATTGTGACAGTAGGTTTTGGGTACGAGTTTCTTCTCTGCCAGATGGGAGATTGCCTATCGTCATTTTCACGCGTTTCTGGCTCGGAAGTGTGTGAATCTGACAGTAATTTAACATTGTCAGAAGTCAAAGAGTTAAAACTTTTCTCATCGATGAATCGTATTCCTTTCAAAATGTCGTTCTCTAGAAGAGGCACAGACGGTTTAACACTTTCAGCGCTGTCTGCGGGGGTGGGGTGAGGAGGGGCGTATATATTATCGATGTCGGTTTGTTCAGTGACCATACAGCTCGTCTCAAACTCAGATATGAAATCACATCTGACAGGATTCTTGTCAAAACCATCAGGGGAGAGAAGATTATGGTCACGCGAGCCGCCATTGTGAGCCGTATCCAAGGGCAACGGCTTTCTGCAGAATTTGCCCGAGTCCGGTAGCAGTGCATTGTTTATGAATCCGCCCCGATCCACAGCTTTGACTAAGTTTGCCGTCGCAGACAACACCGGCGCTTTACCGTTTCCGCCTGCGCCGCCTTGACTACTGCTGTTGTCATCATCAGACGCAAACGCCGGACTACTTGATCTGTCCTCGTCTTTCTCGGAACTATTTCTCTTGTTAAAACTTGTCGTTGAGACGCCCTTTGGTACAGAGATGGCGTTGTTATCGTTGGCTTTCTTCGATTTTTTATTTTTGTGTTTTGACGACGGGATGGGGCTGTCGCTGCTGTTGGAAAGAGTGCCCCTGACAGCGCTGTGATCTACTGCTAGCTCCATCGTCGACTGCAGCTTCTTGTGTTTTGCGTCTGATTTGCGTTGCAGGTTCAACGCGACACTGTAGATTAGTCCATACAGAATACACATGACAACCAACGTAATCCAGTAGTAACCAATCGTAAGCATGAACGTGAACAGCGGGTCGCTCATAAACTGAACCTCGCAAGCATTAGCTGGAACCGTTCTTCCTTCCGCAACGAAAAACTGCCATCCTACTATCGATATGAAAAATATTAGTGTGGGTAAAATCCACGTCATCGCAATCATAATCCAAACCTTCCGTTCCGTCCGCCAATTTCTGTATTTGGCTGGAATTTTAACAGACAAGAATCTATCCGTTGTTATGAGAAACACGGTATATTGTGACGTCAGACACACTGTCCAATCCAAGGACAACCAGAGGTCACATAGCCACGGGCCCAGCGACCATTTTTCCAAAAGAATGTACTGGGTGAAGAGTGGCATGGAGAACGTTCCTATAAGCAGGTCAGACACAGCTAGTGAAGCCAAGAAGTAATTCGTTGGCTGGCGAATACTGCGCTCTATCCCGAATGCTAGAACCACCGTCAGATTTCCTAATATCGTAACAATACTAATAGATCCAGCTAGTAATGCTAGAAATATATTTAACCACATGGGTAACGTCGATATGGCCACTTCTGGGTCGGTCTCCGTCCCATTCCCGCAGACCGAGGCATTCAGAGTATAATTCCACACACACGAAGTCTCGTTGTCCGGAGCCGTCGTCGAGTTAGGAATCCAGCCTAGGGAGACGCCGTCAGGCGGGCTTGTCAGGAATGTCATGCCGCCGGCGTCAGTGCTGATGTCCGTGACGTTGATATCGAATCCAGACATCTCATTGGTTGGCAAGGCAATGCAATAGATTGGAAGTTAGGATGGCGGGTGTCACCTCATCTGAAAAGAACAAAATTAAAATGATTTAGAATTCAAAATGGAATAAATAATTACACGTCATAAAAGCCAGGTTGTGATTCACCTACAGGGGCGTAGTGGTGCACAGCTCCTGATGCGTCAAATCAAACCATTTAACGTCTACACCAAAACAAGCTGTTATAGAAGATTCTCTTCTTGGGCCCCAGTTATGACATCGGCTATTATTGTGGTCTAAGACAGGAAAAATGGGGGGGGGGGCAGAGTAGGTCCGGTCTCACTAAACAGAAACAATGGAGTTTCCGTTAGCCCAGTCCTGGGAATGGAGTGTGGGTGAGGAGTGAAACTGATTTTGGAATTCTTTAAGAGAATGGTTGCCAAATATGAAATTGAGGTGCAATTGTTTTGATGAAGGGAAATTGGGCACCAATTTTGATGGCGGTTTCTAAATAAAATGTGTGTCCTAATGCCAGGTCAAGTTGTTTAACGTCTACGTTCAGAGCCAGGCTGTTATAGCAGATGCCAAGATTTGCTCCACTTTTATATTAAATTTTACCCAAGAATGGTACCTCCTCTGAAACTCTGTAGTTATGTCTCTGTTTACGTAATTAAATATAGCAGACACACATCGTATGAGGTCAGGTCATGGTGTTTAACGTCTCCGTTCAGAGACAGGCTGCTATAACAAACTCTCATAGGCGCAGTTTATGGTTTTATCCATCCACCGCGTCCAGGACAGGAAAATATTAGCGCGTATGAGCTGTTATCCAATATATCGGTCACGTGCTTGTCTAACTGACCAACTAAAAGCCAGCAGTATGGTAAATGGTAATTATATATGACGTAATAGGAATATATTGTATAACAGTTGTATAACAATGCGTGGGACATGCACGGATCATGACTGGGAATTATAAGTCACGCAAGATCTGGAGATGATTGGGTGAAAGCCTGTTAACACTACCATTATCAGTAAATGTCTGTGTTGAGTTTCGATGGCCGAGTGTGGACGGACTGTTCGGGTGAATTCGGAAAATCCGAAGATGCCCTATGAATTCCATAGAGTAAAAACTGAGAACCTCTTTCTCACTATCTCTCTATCTCTCTCTCTCTTCCTCCCTCTTTTTCTTTCTCTGTACACGTGGTAAATAATGTGTCTGTCTGTCTGTTTGTCTGCCTATCTTGTCTGTCTGTCTGTCTGTGTGTGTCTGTCTGTCTTCCTACCTGACTGTCTGTCTTTCTATCTGTCTGTTTGTGTAATCGTGACTGCCATAACACAATGTGAGGTGCAATTGTACCCATTTCTCTCTGGTATGATAATGTACAGTTAGAGATACACAAACACAGTCATGAGACTACTCTTAATTTGTCATTTCTGCTGACAACCACAATATTGTGTTTGCGCTTATTGCAAAACAAACAGCAAAACGTTCTAATAGCAAATTAATAATCAATAAACCCGCTTCAAAAATCAGTATTTTACATTCTATAGTGCAACATGTTCACGTAGAAATCTATACATTAGTAAATAAGATAAAAATAAGATTATAATGACACAGAAAACATACAAATCATTCCAACAAAAAACCACTTTCTCTATTTATATCAGTCTCTCACACACACACGCGCGCACGCACATACACACATACACGCACGCACAGACACACATATACACACATTTATACTCACATGCACACACGCATATACACACATATACACGCATATACAGATATAAACACTCATACACATATGCGTACACTCACACGTATACATACATAAACACACATATACAGACATGTATTGTATACACATACATAGACATTTTCTCTCTCATACACACACACACTCATACACACATTACTATACACACATACACTCACGTACCCACACATACATACACAAACACACACACACACACACACATAAACACAAAAAAAAACACACAAAAAAACACACACACACAAACACACAAAAACACATACATGTACACACAAACACAAAAAAAACCATACACATACACACACACATACACACGGGTCCGCTGAGAAGGATCGATCCGACGACCGACCGGTTCAAAGGCAGTCATGGTACCGACTGAGATACGTTCCGCTCCTATATTAATAGTGGTGAAAACAAAGAACAGTTTAGTTAAAGCTGCTTACAGTTTTAAATTAGAGGAGCATTGAACTCTGAGACTCTGACAGATGACTGCGCCAGAAAAATGTCTGATAGAAATTCTCGGCATCCAATGCCCCCCAGTGCGCATGTCAAACGCGATACAAATGGCCCAATGCGCATGTCAGGAGGAATACAAATGGTCCCAATGCAGAACGAATGGAAGTGTGAAACAGACAAGAAAACGAGTTAACGGATCACCATCTCAGTGTTTGTACATTGTAATTGTCTCGAATTTACAAAGAGAATACGATATGTGGTTGCACGCTATTATTAATAGTTGACTTGTACGCTACAAGAAACTGACGAGCAAGAATACAGTTCTCCTGTCTTGAACAGAAATTCTGGCGAAGTCAGAGCCTGTGCCCAGGACAGGCGTGCTTGAACACTTATGTGTGTAAGCACGTAAAAAAATTTGCCCAGCCCAGCCCAATACAGTTAACTTCCATTGGGAACGACTCATGGCCTTGGTCAGAGACTGCTCCCAATAGAAGCGTGCTTGAACAATTATCTGATGGAAGCGTAAAACGTAAATACATTTACCTGACCTGACCTGAGTACATTTAAGAGCCATTTTAGGTTTGCCTTTTAAATTTAATTTTAGCCCTTTATTGTTTATTCTTTAGACCAACCACAATAAATTGCGCACAAATTGTTATCGTAACACTAAAAACCGCATTTGTTTTTGCTAAAACATATTGTTTATGTCCAATTTCAATAACGCATTTATAAATTCCATATCCTACATTTCCCCCTCCCCCATCTTCCATTGGGAACGACCCTTGTCCCTGGTCAGAGGCTGCTCCCAATGAGAGCGTCCTTGAACAGTTATCTGATAGAAGCACGTTCATATATTTACCTGACCAAATACAGGATAACACCATAAACTGCGCCCAGGAGAGGCGTCTGCTATAACAGCTTGGCTCTGAACGTAGACATTAAACCCCATGACATGACATAATACAATTTTAAAATATACACTAAACAACAGTCAGTATTCCTCGTATAACATGGAACTACTTCCGCGTATGAATACAATTGTAAAATATGCTATAAATAGCAGTGAGATCTATTTTCAGTGTATCAATGAAATAATGCAATTTTTTTCGCGTAAGGATACTTTGTAAAATAATCATTAAATGGCAATCGTATTTATTTTCTCAGTATTACTGAATGAATAGAACTGTTTCCACAGTAGTAAGACATACATCACAATCCGATCACAATATAACCTCACACCAATGCACCATTTGCACTACATCAACGACAGGAAGGAACTCTTTTCTTGCCGGACTGTGTCGAAGGGGACTTCCGGACATTGGCGGAAATGTACGGCGCTGCTCATCTTCAAGGTATCCGGTGATACCAAGAGCGAGGTAATTGTTTCAAACTGAAGTTGAGTCGGTTCACAGTTATTTCAGACCGGTGTTAGGTCTAACAAAGCTCAGACCAAGCTTAAAACGGTCTCATGTCAGACTTTTGCTTAATAGGTCTGACCAAGCTTAAAACGGTCTCATGTCAGACTTTTGCTTAATAGGTCTGACCAAGCTTAAAAACGGTCTCATGTCAGACTTTTGCTTAATAGATCTGACCAAGCTTAAAAACGGTCTCATGCCAGACTTTTGCTTAATAGACCAAGCTTAAAAACGGTCTCATGCCAGACTTTTGCTTAATAGATCTCAGACCAAGTTTAAATCAAACCATCCATCCCATTTATATATTGATTGTAAATATGTGCCTGAAACAATTTACATTATCTTCAATATTGCCACCTTGTGTTTGACGTCCAGTAGCCAATAATAAGATAAAAATCAACGTGCTCTAGTAGCGTCATTAAACAAAACAAACTTTCTTTTACCGTTTACAGTATTGGCTACCTAGTACCGTACTAGTAGGACTGGACTGGAAAAAGTTTTAACGTGCTTACATCACTAAATAAGTGTTCAAGCATGCCCCTCCTGGGAACGATGTCCGACAATGCCGGACACCTTACCCAGTACTGGAAGCCTGTCCAGTAGAAGTTAATGCTAGTTTTAATGAGGAAATCTACTGCCACAGAATATGTCCAGCAGCAAATGATCTTTAACATGAAGACAAGAAAGCACATACAGCCAGTGTTACATCTCTACTGGTTTAAATGAGAAATATCTTAATTATAAAAGGGTTCATGGGATCCACCCGACGATCAAACACTTTTCAGGCAGACGCTCTACCAATAGGCTACTTTATTTACTTAAACTTTTTTCCATCTATGGGAAATCCGCGATGCGTAATTTGTGAGCTGATTGCTTCTTTTTATCAGCCAGTTACCTTTTTTATTGGAATGTTTGACTAATTTACTGCTGTGTCAACTCTAGCCTCTATCTCTCAAACTGGCTGGACTCGCCATTTCACGAAACGTCGAATCAGCCGATAAAATAAGGATTCGCCTCGGTACGAAGGACTGTTAGCCGATGATAACATCAATTCCTCGAACAAATGTCGTTCAAAGAAGCAATAAATACTATATATGTGTTAATTTTCTAACCCCCAATCGATGGAAACGAGTTTGAAGTTTAGATTATCGTTAGTTGCTGATGAGAAAGCCCTTTTCAAGATAGCCAATCGTAATCAGCGGAGTGTATGCTATCTTCTAAACGACCGCCTCCACTTGTTACAATAGGAGCGCAACAAACAACGGTCTAAGCTAACATTACCAAATTAGGTTTGTTGGGGGGAAATCTGAATCATTGATTAGAGAGCTGAGAAGCCATGATCAATCATCTGGTGTGGGCCTCAGTTAGATACAAGTTTGCAAAACGCGACGCGTGAATCTACTTAAACGGAGATAAGTTTCTCAAAAGGTCTAGCGGCCATCTTTGCAAGCAAATCTATAAAATCGGAACATTTGTGAGATTAACTTTTTATATGATATTGCAGCTCAAAGGCTGCACAATAAAGTTTTCATGTAGAGAAATGTTAATGGTGTATGTGTATATTTATGTCTAGACATGAAATGGGTAGAAAGTAAAGTTTGGTTTGTTTAATGACGCCACTGGATCACATTGATTTTTATCTCATCATCGGATATTAGACGTCATTCGTATGGTAATTTTGACACATTTTTAGAGAAAAAAAACCTGCCGCCACATAGGCTACTCTTTTTTATAAGAAGCAAGGAACATTTTAAATGCATTTTCTCATATACAGGACAGCACATAGCACGGCATGTGATGAATCAGTTGTGGAAGACTGGTTGGAACGGAAAATAGCGCAAACTGTAGATGGGTCCACTGAGAAAGAACAATCCGACGACCGACCGGGTCAATGGCGGGCACGCTACCGAGTGAGCTACATCCCGCTCCCCATACACAATAAAGTTTTTACGTAAAGAAAAAAGGTTAACCATTCTCCGTGGCCGAGTGGAAAGCTATCGGACTTAAGGCTGGTAGGTACTGAGATCGAATCTCTCAGTCGAGGCATGGGATTTTTAACCTCGGTACC
>JAUTWP010021999.1:0-13634 GCA_033042655.1 Cyathermia naticoides
TGTCTATGTTTCTGGAAATGTGTAGTTTATATCCAAAATTACCAGTGGATTATTTAGTTTAAGCCATTAACCAACATAATTGATCTGCTATATAAACTCAGTGTACAGGGAATTATAGTGCTGTATACCTTAGTGGTGAAAGAGTTGTATTGTGTGTATAGTTGTTAAGTTGTATTGTATGTATGTGTATATACTATATACTATGTATGTTCTACAGGTAGAGGATGAGGCAGATACGGCTAGGAAGGAGGAGGAGCTGCGGAGACAGCAGGCAGATCTGGAGGAGTTTGAGAGGAAGACGAAGGGAAGACGACGCAAGCATCGCAAACATCAACAGGAAGTTGTCACAGAGTCATTTGTCAAGAGACACAAAACCTTTGTTTATTCTTCTGTTGCTGCTGTTATTGTTGTTACTGTTGCAATGTTGGTTTTACAGTATCTAGGTTAATTTACTCTAGTCAACATGTTATTTAAATAATTAATTTAATAATCATTTGTTGCTTTAGTGTGTTGAGTCACAGACTGTATATATATATACATGACTATCAGGAGTTTGTTTGGAAATCTCTCTATATATAGTGTAATACAGTAATATATGTGATTGTTTAATATGTATTAATAATTATCAATATTTTATTATAATACATGTAACAGACTTGGTGGGTTTAACACAGATTAAATGTTGTTCACTTGTTTTAAATTGACATTGTATTTATATGAAAATTAAAATTTTGTAATCATTATTTGCGTTTGTTATAACTTAGTCAGCTTTGATGCCCATGTTAAAAGTGAAATTTCATATTGAATTGGTCATTAAAAAAAAAAAGTAAAGTTTGTTTTGTTTAACAACGCCACTGGAACATATTGATTTTTATCTTGTCATTGGTTATCATTCATATGGTAATTTTGACACATTTTAGAGGATACCTGCTGCTGCCACATGGGCTACTCTTTTCGATAAGCAGCATGGGATCTTTTATAATATGCACTTTCCCACAGACGGGATAGCACATACCACAGCCTTTGATGAACCAGTTGTGGAACAGAAAATAGCCCAAACTGCAGATGGGTCCACTGAGAAGGATCGATCTAATAACCGGCCACTTCATAGGCAGGCACGCTACCAACTGAGCTACATTCCCTCCAAATTGGCCATTAAAGTTAATACTGTACAGGAATACTGCTTATTCAATGAAAGGAAATTTTGATAGTGATGGTTATCCAGAAACAGCATTTTTAAATTTATTAATACCTCACAAAAACAAGACATTTTGATTTGATTTATGTTTTTATTCAATTAAAATGTTCATACATTGAATATATACTTGAGCATGTTATTACATCAAAGTTCTGGTATATTTGTTAAACAAAATTAATATGGTGGCATTAAGATGCCCATTCAACCGCACACTTGCTAAATTGTACACCCACTCAATCACACTCGCTCAACTGGACACCCAGTCAATCACACTCATGAGATAGTCAAATTTATGTTAAGTAAACAAAAAAAAATCACATTAAAAGGGATAGTCAAGTAAGGCTTTTATTAGTTTTAAGCTTTTATACATATTCAACAATATTTAATAAACATAAGTTTGTTAACATGAAGCAGTATATTGGTTTATTAAAAAAATTAATAGTCAAAATGTGATGCTTATCGTTTTCGCAGTTTCACCATTTTCCTTCCAAAGGACGGCGTGCCTACTGTGTCACATGATATTTTGAATTCCTTTAAGTGTCACAAGCAGGGTTGCATAACAGGAGGTATTAGCATTCGCAGTAAATAGAATCTAGTCCGAATTCGTTCTAAAGCTTGACACTTTCATTGAATCAGCCAAGAAGTATGCCGCAGTGTTGCGCTACAGTGTTTTGTAACAATTCTTGAAATAGTAAACCTGGAATAAGCCTACATAAATTTACGTTATCTAAGAAAGAATTATTAAATCACACATGTTGTGTTCCGAACATTTGACACTGCTTCATCTCTGCTAATGTAAACACCGGTTCAGACTGATACGGCTCCAAAATCCGGTCTGGTTCAATAACAGTTTAGTCAATAAAGTTTTCACTAGTCCCAGAAGAAAATCTTGCACCAGAATACATTGCTGTTTGATATTATGCATTCAATCATGTAATACTGTACAATAACAAAGCACTCTTTCTGTGTCATATCCGGTGCTAGAATCCAAGGGTAGACAACTCTGACACAAAACGGCCACTTCTAGTAAGTGGGAATTATCATGGTTCTTAATTAGTAGAATACGCAGTTTTTGTAAACAGTCTATATGTGCTTTTAGCATAGATATTCATATTTTCAACTAAAAAAAAATATTTTTGGTGTTAAGTATTACTCCTTTAAATGCATTTCAGAATGTCATCAAAACTAGAATTAATTAATTATATTTGTTCCCATTCTAGATCAAATTTTATCTGTGATAATTGTATATACATGTATATTGTTTATTTATTATTTTGTAAAATATCCAATATATTTTGTAAATCAGGATTGGCAACCAAAAGCCAATTTTAATTTTGTGCTGGGGTGTCTAATATTAAACATAAAATTCTTAATCTGTTCCCATTCACACAATCAATTGATATGTCATTGTTGGTTTTCAATTCAAGAAATATTTTAAGAGATAATCATACAGAGATTTTCGATTTGCAGGTGTTACTGTCTGTTTGATCCTGCCAATGTAATTTTTTACCAAAGACATTAGCCTGTTAAAAATCTAAACAGTTGCCGGATCAAATGGACAATAACATCCCCCAAAAATATAATGTTGTGCATGGTAAATTGTTTTTCTATGGAATTTACTTGAAAAAATAACTTCCAACAAACTGTAGATCCTTGAATTATCAAAATTGCTAATAATGTCATCGTCTAGCTTTCCGGATGTTATTTTCATTTGATCCCGGAAATTACCCAATCAAATTACAGAACATGCTTACCATCAGCTTACAATTCCCCATAACCACTTTTATCTTTCATCTACAGTTGTGAAACTACAGTCAAATACACCTTTCTGATCATCCCACACTGTATTAACAAGCCGTATAAGGGCTTGAACTCAACGGCGGTAATTGCCACTTGTTTTGTATAAATTGCCATAGGTGAGGTGCTTCACCAGTGACATTTTTGGGCCACTGGCAAAATAACTTGTTATTTTTATTGGTTGGAAAAATTAAGTTTTAACAAATTGTAGGTTGAATCAAAATTGCCATCGGTCAGTCTCACCCATAACCAAAAAATTTCAAAATTGCTGTGGGTTACAAATTCTTAATTTTGAGCCCTGCATCTGTCAGACTCAGTTTTCATTATGTGGGTGGCTGCATTAAGTTTGGTTTGACTATAATTTAAAATTTCAATGAATAACTCTGTTGATAACAAGCCATGTTTTGTTTGTTACTTTGTGTTAGCAGATTGCTCAGGAGTAAAACTGTTGTTGCTTGACGGACCGTCTGTGAAATTATCCATGATTTGTTTGAGCTGTAAGCATACAGAGTCGAACATCTTCCAGGTGATGTCGGTGACGGGTTTCAAGTAAACAGTCAGGTACTGGTTGGTGCTTTGTTTGTACTGCTGCCAGTACGTCTTGCAGTACTCATTCTCTGTGTCACTTTCACACACATAGTAAACTCCAACCACAATCGCAATCAACATGAACATCACGGTCAGAAACAAGTAACAGAACGATTCACATACTGATACACCTGAAAAGAAACCAGTAATGATGTACATACTGATACATCTGAAAAGAAACAAGTAATGATGTACATACTGATACACCTGAAAACAGAATGATGTATTCCAATCTCAAACTAAAGTTTAGACTATTGAGTTTGAGATTGAATCCGTTCTTATAAAACTTTATATAGTATCATTTTTATTTACTATAAGTAGCCCAAAACGTATTTCCGGTTAATTTATATTTTTATCATCTAACGAAAACCAAAAAAACGTCTGTGAAGTTCTGTATTTATCACATATCTTCTTTATATCGATAAATATTTGGAACTGTTGCTTTTTTAAAATATGACACTATAAAAAAAACAATAAAATTTCCATTAACCAGTGACGTCACCAAAATAGCAAGTGCGATGTACAGAGTTTAATGCAAAACACTGTTTTGGTCACTTGGTACAAATTTTACATTTTTAGTATGAAGTATTGTTTAAATGTCAACTTGACTTACTCATAAATAGTATGATATTTTATTTGCGTGGCTAGTAAACTCAAACTTCACAGACTTGAGACTCTACTAGAGTCTGGACTCTATAAATGTTTTTTATAAGCACATATTTGTTTTAGTTCAGTTGAGACTTAAAAAGCTTTATAAGTACGGGCCAGAACTATGATATTCAATATGTCAGCCATATGATAGATATAAAATTTGCCAAATTGGGTGGGTGTTGGCAGTTAAATGGGGTAAATTTGTGAACATTTAAATACATATGATCATTTCTATGGTGATAAGTGGGTATGACGTTACAGCAAGGTTTCACTGTTTTACAGTATTGGCGACAACATAATTATGTGACATCAACAACAGTTAATACAACTGGTGACCTATGGAACTGATTGTGCCTTAGAAAATAGAGTAGAGAGCTGGATGTTGCATGACTGGCAGTGGATGACACTGATAGTGATAGCAAAGATGCACAAGTTTATTCAAACTGTAGTTTTGCTTGTATTTTTCATTAGTAAAAGATAGCAAGAGAAACTGCATCTTTAAATTCCATAAATAAGTTGGATAATAAAATAAATGAGTCACATCCAGTAAATCTGTACCTGATTTTACTTGTTCCTTGTCTGTTGTAAGGCTATTGGAACGTCCTATTTCTGAAAAAGAATTAAAAATCTGTATGCATAAAACTGCTAAAACAATTGGTATACAGGTTTATTTTACCTACATATGAACACACCCTTGAAAGTTACCACGGTGATCGTCAATGCTGTTGATATTTCTGTGGTACTTATAATTACCCACACCATTTTATAAAAATGAGGGGGTGGTGAGTTTCAACGACACTGAAAAAATGTCTCCAACGAAACATCAGAATGGACCTAAATACACTCTGATGAAATATTTATAATTATTTAACCCTATTAGCTGATTGAAAATCTATTATAATCTGTCAGCAATGATTTTGGTATTAAGATGACAGTGTAACGGCACTGCTGACAATGATAGGTATCAAGAGATATTCATAGTGATGATAATGCTGACAGAAATAGGTATTAATATGACATTGTGACGACAGTTTATGGTGACAAACCTTCCACTGATTCCTCTGCGTGGACATGTTTTGTAGCTAAATTCTGATTGGCTTTCTGAGCTTCATATTCTTGTCTCTTCTTCGCTTTTTCTACCTGCTTCTCTTCTTTCTTCCTCTCTCTCTCCTTCTCCTCTTTCAGTTTCTTTGCATTTTCACGACCTGTTAAGTTATTCAAAGTGCCCAATAATTATATAAATACACACATAATAAAAACTAAAACACTTATTCAAAGAGCTCAATAATATTGTGTTTGACAAGTTGTAGTACTGGTGTAATGATTCAGCTTACTAAAAGGAAACATGTCAAGCTAAAATTAAATAGCTAATGCAACACTGTCTGAGTTAGAAAACTTCTCACACATATCTTAATCAAACACTGATCATTTGTCACATTAATAGCATACCCTGTTAGCGAATTGCTATCGAGTGCTCTATTTGTTTAGATTTGGTGACACGCTGCTATAAATTGACAACAATAAACTTTTTATGAATAATGAAAGCTATTTACAAATCAGTTTGATTTTCCTAACCTCAAAAATAAAAAACTTCGAAATGTGTTCAATACCCAAACCACACAAATTTCCGGTTATATGATATTACTCAACTCAAAGTTTATGTGATTCACAAACGATCTACAAATAAATTGTCTTACAAAGCCTTAATGGGTTTTTTAATTTGATTTCGCAAATTGAAATTGAATTTGGATAAAACAAATTCAGACCAAATTAGACAAATTGCTAATCCAGTAAAACCTCTCTAAACTGGACACCCATGGGACCAAGTAAAATGTCAAGTTTTCAGAGGGTAGATTTACACTAAATGGACACATTGTGACCAAATTGTTTTTCTGGTTTAGATAAATACAGGCGATTTATTTAAACTAAATTAATAATTTACAATGATGTCAGAAACTTTGATGAAGAAAGCTTGTTAGGTGTTGGAAATCAGAATAAACACTGCAGGGTGGAATTTTAAATGACAATTTGTTTTGTTTGTTCAATCCTTTTACACGTGCCTACATTTACTGAAGGTTCAAGCATGCATGGGTGCAGGCTCAGCGTTTACGGAGCTTGTCCCAGAATCGAAGACTGCATTCATGGTGGGAGGTATTACAATTTAGCAGGAAGGGGTCTTTTATATGTATTTTCCTACAGACAGGAAAGTACATACAATGGCCTTTGATGAACAAGTTGTGGACCCCATGGTCCACTAAGAATGATCAATCCGATGACAAACTGCTTCACAGGTGGACACGCTACTGATTGAGCTACGTCCCGCTCTAGCAGGAAAAAAAACATCCTAAAATACCTTTCTTTTCAGCTTCTTTCTTTTTTCTCTTCTTTTCTAGCTCGACTTCTTTATTTTTCATATATTGCAAGATCTGTAAAAATCATGTAATTGTTGTAAATCAATAAATAAAATCATATAATAATTGTAAACTTGATAAAAGAAATAAAATGATAACTCATACGACATGAGTGATATAGTACATGATGTACTTGTTTAGTCATCTTCAAGACTTGCCTAGTGAATCTGTGATACAGAACTAAATGTTTTAACTGAAAAAACTCATTCAATATTTAGATATAGATTTGGAACATGAGCATCACAAAATACAATTATAAAAAATGCTACAAAGATAAAGGCTAAAGCTTAGCCACAAGCCCACTTAATGATAACCACATAAAGAAAAGTTTTCACTTCACTTTAAACGGACAGTTGTCTATTGGATCACACAATTTACATGGTTTTCATTAAACATTTACTTTGTATTAAAATATGCTGGTAAAATTTGTTTTTGTGTTTCCATACATCTAATACTATTATTGTTTGAACAAAATAAAAATGGAGAAAACATGTAGTTTTATATTAGAACAGGTTTTGAGTTAATAGTATAGTTTACATTTTAATTTTTTATATTAGAATTGGTTTGGAGTTACAAGTGCAGAGAAAACCCTCTAAACCGGACACCCATGGGACAAAGATCTAGGGCCATATGCACGATGGCCGTATAAATTTAAATGCATTTAACTCCATATACCTTACATGTAAAATATCCGCTGTTTAGCAGATAAACGTGGTTAAATGCCTTAAATGCTCTTTATGCATATGGCTCCTGGTTTTCAGAAGTTTCTAGTTTTCATGGGTTAGGTTTACACTAAATGGACACAATGGGACTGAATTGTCTGGTTTTGAGGGGATTCTGGTTCAGATGTGTTTCAATGTATAAAGATTACATTTGAGTTTTATATTAATTATTATAATAAATTTTGAATTACAAGTGTATGGATTAATACAAAGATTAGATTTATTATTACCTTCTGAGCACACTGTCGACATTGTTTTTCATCAAGACAGTCGCCTGCTGTTTTCTTCAGCTCTTCGTCAAGTGGGTTGTCTTTTAGGTCAAGCCATTTCAGTTTCTGCAGTTGACAAATGCTAACAGGAAGAGTTGTCAACCGGTTTCCAAGCAGATCAAGATGTTGCAAGTTTATAAGGGAACCAAAGTTGTCTGGTAAGTCACTGAGTATGTTCTTACTGAGATCAATCTTGATCACGTGAGTGAGCAGTGAACAAAAACTGTCCTGAAATTTAGAACATCATAATTAACATAATACTAACAATAGTAACATAGGACATCATATTAACAGAAATCTACATAGGACATCATATTAACATACTACTACTAGTACTAGTACAAGGGTGCACCGATTGCGCGAACGACCGTTTCATTCGCGTGAGGGTCACGCGAAACTGTCCTTGCATAACCCATTTCACATTTGTGTGAATTTTTTTTTAACATACTGATAACAGAAATCTACATGTATGACATCACATTAACATATTAATAACAAAGAAATCTACATATAACATGTATATCATACAAAAAATCTAAATACAATGTTGACATATATATATAATTATTACTAAAATAGAAATTAATTTACAGTGAAACCATTATGAACATCATATCCTAGTACTTTACTTACTGGAAGATATGTAATTTTGTTACATGACAAATCCAGGTTTGTTGCCTTTGGGATAGCTGCCTGAAAGAAAAAAAAACTGTATATTATAATTTCTCACATATATTGTTAATTAATCCACAATGTTTGAAAGAGATCAGGAAAACATTTAATTATTTATTTTTATTGACTGGTTTCCAATTAATACTGGTAAATCTGCAAATCCATAATAAAAGAGTAAATAGAGGATATACCCCGTGATATCAAAATTTATCAGCACGAGTTGATAAAAGTATTAAATCCGAGGCTTGCCGAGGATTTTTATACTTTTATCAACGAGTGCTGATAAATTCATGATATCACAACACACGAGGGGTATATTCTTTTTATCATTCACTATCATTCTTTTCATTAGCGACAATAATTGTAAACATTTCTTTGAAACTTTGTTACTAAGGTTGGACAAATCAGATGCATTTAAATTGTAATCATGGCCATAAATTTAATTATTCAAGAAAATAAAATGCACAAGACATGATATCTCCTGAGGAGAATATCTCAGGAGATCACAAATTATAGTGCCAGCGATATCTCCTATAAAACTTTAATAAATGATAGATAACATTATATAAATCAATGGCTATTTGGAAAGGTTGTTTAACAACATGCTTATGATGATAATATAATGTATTTACTGGCAGTATTATATGTATAGGTTGGGAAATGTATTTACTGGCAGTATTATATGTATAGGTTGGGAAGCTGATCATGCAGGCCGCTGGAAGAAGTAATTTGAAGAGAGTTAGTTTAGAACTGGGTGGGAAGAGTCCTCTCGTCATATTTGCCGACTGTAACCGTGAGTATGAATATTATTCCTATTATTTTCTATTGTAAACTGATAGTAAGTATAGTCTGTAATTTGATTGGCTAATTTCCGGGATCAAATTACAATAACACCCGGAAATTAATGACATCATTAGAAAGTGATGTCAATAGCAATTGGAACAGACAAAGTTAATGATTCAAGGGTCTACAGTTAGTTTGTCTCCCTGTTTTTAAATACTGTGTTATTATTTTAAGTGGATGAGGCGGCTATGTGGGCTCATGGAGCTGTGATGAACAACCATGGACAGAACTGCTGCGCTGGGTCAAGGACGTTTGTGCAGGAAGATGTTTACGATGAGTTCGTAGAAAAGTCTCGAGCTATGTGTGAATTTCGGCAAGTCGGGGATCCGTACGACGCTCTCACCCAACAGGGGCCTCAGGTAGATAGATACTTTCATATTTAATTTAAACATACTCTCACCCAACAGGGGCCTCAGGTAGATACTTTCATATTTAATTTAAACAGCAAACGTTTTATTTACTGATGTCATTAGAGTACATTGATTTTTATCTTTATAGGCTATTGGATGTCATACATATGGTCATTTTGATACATTTCTTCAGAGGAAACCTGCTGCCACCACATAGGCTACTCCTTCCGATAAGCAACAAGGGATCTTTTATTTGTACCTTCCCACAGACAGAACAGCACATACCACTGCATTTGATGAATCAGTTGTGAAGCACTGTTTGGAATGGAAAATAGCCCAAACCGCAGATAGGTCCACTGAGAAGGATCGATCCAATGACTGACCACTTCAAAGGCAAGCACGCTACCGACAGAGCTATATCCCGCTCCTTGTTTTATTTAACATCGCCACTAGAGCACATTGATTTTTATCTTATCATCGGTTATTGGATGTCAAGACTTTCATATTTAATTTAAACAGCAAAAGTTTTATTTAACGATGCCACTGAAGCACATTGATTTCTCTTATCATCAGCTATTGGACATCAAAATTAATTTTGTGTATTTTTATAGTATATATTTTATGTGTATTTTTATAGTATATTTTATTCATCATTTCAGGAAATGACCATATGTCTGACGTCCAATAACTGCTGATAAGATAAAAATAAATATACTCTAGATAGTGGCATCATTAAATAAAGAGCGGAATGTGGCTCAGTTGGTAGCGTACCCGACTTTGAAGCATTCGGTCGTCGGATCGATCCTTTTCAGTGGACACATCTGCAGTTTGGGCTATTATCCTTCCAACCGGTGCTCCACAACTGGTTCAACAAAGGCAGTGGTATGTGCTGTCCTGTCTATGGGAAAGTGCATATAAAAGATCCCTTGCTTCTTATCGAAAAGAGTAGCCTATGTGGTGGCAGCAGGTTTTCTCTAAAATGTGTCAAAATGACCATATGAATGACGTCCAATAGCCGATTATACGATAAAAATTAATGTGCTCCAATGACGTCTTTAAATAAAACAAACTACTTTTTTACTTTCACAATTATTTTACACTATATATCTATTGATGTAATAATGTCTTGGTGTGTTTCAAAACCTCTTGACTGACCTGTTTTAAGAGATCATCTTTTTAAATGATCCTTTAAATATACCTTATAATTTCAAATAAGATATAATATTTATTATTAAAACGAGTATTAATAAAATGCTACATTGTTTTCCAGATCATGGCATCGACATTCAGAAACTCTTTGATGACTTTGCTTCTGCTTGGGAATGTGTGAAAGAAAAACTGTTGGATTATGGTAAGAACAGAAAATATAATTTAGTGCAGTGGAGGATTCACAAATTTCATCTTGGGTGGTGCACAATGACAAGCATGTGCCACAATCGCTAAATTATGAAAGTATCTCAAGAATTATACATTGACTGCTATAATATAATATATAATATAGTATGGGTCACATTTGAATGTATTATATTGTTCATTCAAAATATAATATATAAATTTAGATAAACATTATGCTCACTTATTTTGAAGTAGGCCTACATGTTATCATTATTTTGTCAAAATGTCCTTTATCAAGAGATATGGGGCTAAAATTACGAAAGGTGTTTACCCCTTAACAGCGTGTAACTACCCACAATGGTCGTGCCTATGGCTTTTCTCTAAAAATGTGTCAAAATGACCATAATAATTTATGTATGACGTCCAATACCCAATGACGATAAAAAATCAATGTGCTTTAGTGGTGTTAAATAAAACAAACTTTACTTTTAGCCACATAGGCTACACTTTTCAAAAAGCAGCAAGGGATCTTTTATATACACTTTCCCACAAACAGGATATTAAATACCATTGACTTATTTTATTTGAGCCAAATACAATTGCAGGGCTCGAATCTAACAGTGGCAATTGCCACACGTTTTGTATAAATTGCCATAGGTCAAGTGGCATTTTTTGCCGCTGTCAAAATAACTTCTGTTATATTTATTTGTTGCAAAAGTTAAGTTTTAACAAATTGCCCATGGTCAAACATTTTCAAAATTGCCATGGATTCATAATTCCTGCACCTATTTGTCAACACATTTAATACCTTTTTAAGACTTTTTCAATACCAAATTTTAGAAAGTTTAAGACATTGCAGCAAATGTTACATACAAAATAACACTGAACCAACATGTGAGTACTGCTCTGACCCCCCCACACAGATATTTCTGTAGAAAATTCAGAAATGAAAGGTATTTTCTGGGTGCTCTTCTGCGACTTTGTTCCGACAGTACTTTGGCCATGATTGTGGTTCGTGACTCGAATCTATGTCAATTTGGCCTAAAAGTCAGAAACCAAATTCACTATCACCTGTTGACATTGCTCCATATATTGGGAATTTCAACTAAAACTGAAGACCGTTTTAAGACCTTCCACAGAAAAGAGAAAAGGTACTATATTTAAAGACTTTTCCAGGCCTTGGAAATTTACAATACAATATATATGACTTTTTAAGAATGTGCAGGGGTTACAAATTCTTAAATCTGAACTCTAAATTGATTGTTTTTTCCAGGATGTTGGAGTCTACATGGTGGTCTGATCAGACTTCCAGAGGAATACAGGAATGTTAAGATAACAACCGACTCCAAGCTTGCCATCCTGTTGCCATCCACAACTGGACCAGGACTCTGTTCTTACATTCTGTTGGAATTCCTTCTCAAAAAACACAATGAATTTATGAATAGCTACTGTGGAATTATCAGACAGAGGTTAACACTAGTTTCTTTCAAACTTAATCTTAAATTTGGGAGCGGGATGTGGCTAATGTTTTTACTTTTTTCCGGGTTTGTTTCATGAGACACTTTTCCTGTGTTTAAAACAAACACACTGGATGTAACATGATTTGACATTTTTGTATTTGGTTGTTCTCCATGGTAAACATCTTTGGCTTCTTCAACATTAAAATATAGCGGTACCATAATTATGAGAATTATGTTTAGGCAATTGACAATAATATTATTTGTTGATGGGGAAGACACAAAAACTGCAGTTTTGTTTATATTTTTTATTAGTATTTAATATTTATTATAGAGATTGTACCATTCATTAAACTTTAACACACATGACTTAATCTGATTGAAATTATAATAATAATACTTCATTTAAAGAACGTAACTCAATTAGTACAATAGTACAAGACTAGCATTGAAATCATGCCAAGTGAATGAATTTCAAAGATTGGAGGGAAATGTTTTATAGGTCATTTGAAATATTATTTGTTTTACTTTCACAAGTAAACGTCTACATAAAAACAAAACACAGAATTCACTTTTAACCCCCCCCCATCTGCTCCCTTCCCCCCTCTGCTCCCTTCCCCCCCTTTGTTCCCTTCCCCCTGCTCTCTCCCCCCCTTTTTTCCTGTCCCAGATGCGGTGGATGACAAATCATAAACTGCACCTGTGATAGGTGTCTGCTATAACAGGTTGGCTCTGAACGTAGACGTTAAACAATTTTGACTTGACTCTTTTAAAATATTATTTACTGTTTTCAGTTACAATGGCCTTCCTGAAGTTTTAGTGAAAGACCTAAGAGCAAATCATCTCATTTGTTACCACCCAGACAAAGATTTGCTGCCATTGGTTCTAGCCAACTGCAACTATTCGTTCAAGCTTGGTGAGGGAACCAAAGTGGATTATCACTTTGGTGGTTTTGAAAGTCAGCTAAAGGAAATGGTTTTGCAGGCCAAATCTAGAGTACAACAACAAAAAGGAATAATTAATGTAAGTATAATGCTCAAACAATAATTCTTTATTGTCCTATCCATTTAATATTAATTTTTATTAACTCATTGAAACACATTTGAACAAATTCCCCAAAACTTCTGGTTAATGGTTAAATATTGTTTTGCACAAGAAACAAACATTTAAAGCAATTTTGATTAGTTTAAAACATTGTTTGAATCATGAATCAAGGTCACAAGAAATTTGGCCAGTATTTCGCTTAATTTAAATTTTATACCCATCTCCGTGGCCGAGTGGTTAAGCTATCAGACTTAAGGCTGGTAGGTACTGAGATCGAATCTCTCAGTCGAGGCATGG
>JAUTWP010022110.1:0-13633 GCA_033042655.1 Cyathermia naticoides
GTGTCCTCTGTCACACCGAGACTAGCTATTCTGAAACAAAACCAGCAACCTGATAACAAATTTATAAATCAATAATGTATAAATATACTGAGAATGAGATAATAGAGACTGATTTAAAAACAAAACCAGCAACCAGATTACAAATTTATAAATCAATATGTATAAATATACTGAGAATGAGATAATAGAGACTGATTTAAAAACAAAACCAGCAACCTGATAACAAATTTATAAATCAATAATGTATAAATATACTGAGATAATAGAGACTGATTTAAAAATAAAACCAGCAACCTGATTACAAATTTATAAATCAATATGTATAAATATACTGAGATAACAGAGACTGATTTAAAAACAAAACCAGCAACCTGATAACAAATTTATAAATCAATATGTATAAATATACTGAAATAATAGAGACTGATTTAAAAACAAAACCAGCAACCTGATAACAAATTTATAAATCAATATGTATAAATATACTGAGATAATAGAGACTGATTTAAAAACAAAACCAGCAACCTGATCACAAATTTATAATTCAATATGTATAAATATACTGAAATAATAGAGACTGATTTAAAAACAAAACCAGCAACCTGATTACAAATTTAAAAATCAATATGTATAAATATACTGAAATAATAGAGACTGATTTAAAAACAAAACCAACAACCTAGTTACAAATTTATAAATCAATATGTATAAATATACTGAGATAATAGAGACTGATTTAAAAATAAAACCAACAACCTGATTACAAATTTAAAAATCAATATTTAAAAATATACCAAGAAAATAGTGACTGGCTTATCCATCCTACAACTGGGTTTACAAAAGCTTCACCGATTCTTTTGTGTACATTCTCATACCACAATACAATTTGTAACCCACCGCAATTTTGAAAACATTGGGCCGTGAGTTAAAGACTTACTGACGGCAATTTTAATTCAATCTACAGCGATTTGCAACAAATAAAAATAACAGAAGCCTTTTTGCCAATGGCCAAAATATGCTACTGGTAGGGCTAAAGCACTGGACTCGAAATAAGTTTTTTTGTGCTTATATCACAAAAGTGTTCAAACACGCCCCTCCTAGGCACGGCACCTCATCTATAGCAATTTATACAAAACCAATGGCAATTGTTTGTTCTATGATACCCCAGCATATTTAAAACATGCTAATTTATATGACTTTATATCACTTTCTTTAAAACGTCAATTAAACAAGATTAGAAAGTAAAGTTTGTTTTATTTACCGACATCACTAGAGCATATTGACTGCTTTTTAATAATTTTGAACCTCAAACATGTGGTCATTCTGAAACAGTTTTTTATTAGAGGAAACTTACTGCTGCCACATAAATATATAATATTGAAAAAAGTAAAGTGTGTTTTATTTTAAAACATCACTAGAGCACATCGATTGCTTTTTAGTTGTTGGCTAGTATTGGATGTCAAACATATGGTCATTCTGAAACAATTTTTTTTTTTAGGAAACCCACTGTTGTCACATAAGATACTCTTTCCATCAGTTAGCAAGAGGTTTTTTATATGCACTTTCCCACAGACAGAACAGAACATACCAGTCTTTGATGAACAAGTTGTGGACCACTGTTTGGAATGGAAAATACCCCAAACTGCTACAACATTGGAGATTACAACTAACTTTTATAAACTCAAAGTGGTAACAACACCTCAATGTTACTGTCACACTGAATCCAAAACTCCAGAGCATGTAGGCTACTGCAAAGATGTCCAACACATAGCAGTATCAGAATACACATCTGGCCACAACTCAAAACAATGGAAGAAAAACTATGGGATGAAAGAGATGCCCTGCTGCTGACTGTGGAGTGTGTAGGCAGTAAACCTCACAATCTGAATTCAAGGAGCACAAAGAAAAGGGTTTGTTTTATTTAACGACACCACTAGAGCACATTGATTCTTTTATCTTATCATCGGCTATTGGACGTCATTCATATGGTAGTTTTGACACATTTCTTTTAGAGAAAACCCACAGCCAGCATATAGGCTACTCTTTTTGATAAGTAGCAAGGGATCTTTTATATGCACAGGACAGCACATACCACAGCCTTTGATGAACCAGTTGTGATCTGAATATAGAAGACAACTTACTTTAAAACAAGGTCAATATCATCCTGCCGTAACCATTCTGAGCCACCCTGTTGTTTCCAGTTGAGATAATTAAGCCACTTTGTCCGACATTGTTTCTCTGATCTCGTTCCAACCCTCTCAGCCACCGCCGCCCATGATAGACCATGGGTCACATTCTCACCTGTCCAAGATTAAAATTAAAGTTTGTTTTATTTAATACTCCACTAGAGCACATTGATTTTTATCTTATCATCGGCTATTGGACGTCAAATATATGGCCATTCTGGCACACTTCTTTAAGACAAAATATACTGCCACCATATAGGCTACTTTTTCCGATAGGTCAGGTCATGATGTTTAACATCTACATTCAGAGCCAGGCTGTTATAGCAGACGACTCCCGGGTGCAGTTTATGGTTTTATTCATCCATGCTTTTGATGAACCAGTTGTGGACCACTGCTTGGAATGGAAAATAGCCAAACAACAAATGAGAACGATCGATCTGATGACCGACTGCTTCACAGGCAGACATATTGATAGAGCCGTTGTTTTTAAGCACAAAATAAACTTGGATACTTTATTTTCGTGAAATTTAAAGTTTATAGGATTTACACATAAAAAACACATAATTACACAGGCTGCACATAAAATATTAGTGCAGGAGAATATAACAATATTTCAAATATGTACAAATATAAAATCATCAATAAAAAAACATGGACTGACTTTTGGAATAACTATATATATATATTATGTCTTTGCCAATACAATTGAGATATTTAAATGAAATGTTTGTCAATGTGAAAAAGTAGTTTGTTTTATTTAACGATGCCACCAGAGCACTGATTTTTATCTTATCCGGCTATTGGATATCAAACATAGATGTTAAAAGGAAAGTAATTAACTATCAAAGTTTATGTGGTCCTACCTGATTGCACTCCAGCAAGTTCATACACTGCTCCAGACAACCGCTGCTCTTCTTCTGCCATCCACTTCCCTGTGAACAAGAAAAAGTAAAAAGTAATGTTTGTTTTGTTTAACAACGCCACTGGAACACATTGATTTTATCTTATCATCGGTTATTTGACGTCATTCATATGGTCATTTTGACACACTTTTTTAGAAGAAAACCCGCTCCTGCCACATAGGTCTTTTTGATAAGCAGCAAGGGATCTTTTATATGCACTTTTCCATAGACAGAACAGTACATACCACAGCCTTTGTTGAACCAGTTGTGGACCACTGGTTGGAACGGAAAATAGCCCAAACTGCAGCTGGGTCCACTGAGAAGGATCGATCCGATGACCGACTGCTTCAAAGGCGGGCACGCTATCAACTGAGCTACATCCCGCTCCCGTGAACAAGACAACTTTTAAATCAGACTACACATAACTCCAATTCCTCACAGTGTTCAATTAAATCTTGTTTTAGCACATTTTTACATTAGAATATTTCACATGTAAAAAGTATTAAATATAATTTTATGAGTCAAAAGTTTTTATTATTTAATGTTGCTGCTAAAGAACTTTGATGGGATGATTCAAATATCAATCTGCAGAAGAATTAGGAATAAGTTATTTATTTATTGGCAGAGTGATTTCTGGGTCAGCCTATAAAATAAATGCGTAAACATTGGGTAATGGCATCTCTGAATTATCTGTCTGTATCTTTACTGGTTAATGACATAAATATATCATCTAACTTTATCTACACTGGGTTATATTACACTAGCTCTCCTGAAATCTCGAGCTTAAAGCTTCATTAAGAAAACAATGTGTAAAAAGTATACCTGAGTTGCAAGCTTCTTTCATCAAACGGCACTTGTCTTTAACTGAGGAAGCACTGCGACCTAGAACTGCGCCAATTGCTGCCCAGTCATTCCCATGCTTCGACCGCAGTCTGAACAAAAATATACCATTAGTCAAAATGACCATATGAATAACATACAATAGCCACTGATAAGATAAAAATCAATGTGCTTTAGTGACGTCATTAAATAAAACAAACTTTACTTAAACACAAAATATTCACAACATCTTTGAATTCTCTTTCTCATACAAAAATTAAGTTGTTGCCAGACCATCCAGATAGCTAAAATGCTTAAAGAGGCAGTGTCTGTTTTTTTTAAATACTTAACCATTTAGAATATATCTTGTACATTCATTTGATGCGCTCCACGATCCATTCTTCTGACGCACTTGTCCACCATTGCTATGCCATAGCGCTATTCACATGATCTAAATATAACGGGATAGTTGCATCAGAAAAATGGAGCGTGGAGTCCATCAAACAAACGTACAAGATATATCCTAAATGGTTAAACATTTTTTTTAAAACAGACACTGCCACTTTAACAAGTACAGTGTGCTTGAAACACAACTAGATACTTGAACAAAGCATAATTTGAAAAGATACTCACTCCCTTAATTTGTCCATCTCATCAGGCGTGTATTTTCCCATGTGGTTTTTCTGGTCGTATAGCCTGGTTACACGGCGATACACTGAGAAGAGAGGTCGCTGCAAGCCACGTGCTATAGATCTGTAGAAGTCTTTCCTCTCATCCTTTGACATTTCAAAGATTACTTCTGTTGGATCTAATATATCATTTTCCTAAAATCAAAAACAATGTTTGTGGGTGTGTTTTTAAAATTATTCTATGTTATTTAATTTAGTTTACACATACCCCTGAAATTTAGGTAGGCATGGTAAACCGACTTTTTAAGGGCATGAAAATACAAAGTCTATTATTATTTTATTTTTATCTTTCTACATTATTTAAATAAGATTTTTTACACAAAGATATGATAATAAAATTGTTCCAGTAAAACAAGGAAGAAACAAATGGTATGAATGAAAAGAGTCTATGTTTAACTTTGTGAGTTGTTTTTCACTGACCTTGCAGTAAATATTAATGTTTGTTTGCAGTAATTCTGTTTCTTCCTTAGTCCACTGACCTTGTCGCCATGTGTGGCCTGCAAATAAAAATACAAAATTTCAGATGACAAATAATGGTCAAAAGTGATGACCAAAAGAAACTATACCAAGACTGAGAGACTACTGAAGAAAAAACAAAACATGTTGCATGTTCAAAAGATTTATATTCACAATATTGAAAAAAACTTGAAACAAAACTGGGGCCTGCTATTATGTTATCAGCGATGAATTGCCAATAATCAAAGATCTGAATGGTATTAGTTTTGAAAACATTAGTCGACTATAGCCCAAGAAATCGGGACTAGCCTCGTTTTTTAATTTCACCAACCAGGCCAGGCCAGACGCCCTGATATGTGATGACTCATCACAAATCAGGTAGCTGTATCTGAGATAAAAAATAAACCTTTTGAAAGGTAGTATCTGATATTTACTATCACACAGTATAATATTAGGGCAATCAGCTCGCAAAAAAGCCTTGAAACTGCGCAGAGAAACAATCTATTTTGAGCAATGGTCATCTACATGTTGATTAAAGAAAAAAACCTTTATTATAAAATGTAGTCTTGTCATCTCGAGTGGTGAACCAGGCTTGTGTGAAGTCATCACTGGAAGACATCTTTTTCCCACTACAACTAGGTGTTGCCACTCTCTTGTGTATACCTCCAACCTGTCAAAAGTTTACATTAAATATTAGCTAATGTCTTCTCACTCGATGAGTTTTTAAATATTATAAAAACGTGCAGAACTTCCACTATGCATAGTCTTGACGATCCTCTGCATAAAAACAATGTTAAAAGGGTCAATTCCCAAACACATTTTTTAAAAACTCAAAACAAAATTTTGATTTCTAAATAACATTAAAAGCAACAGGCATCGGATTATCATATTTTGTATCTTAGACACAATTTATTAAATTTTATGTACATTAACGTAGTTTCTGATGTTTTCATTGGATTTACACCAAACAAACACACATTTTTATGAAAATCCCCAGTAAAAATATTCCAAAAGGTTTAAACGATAACAATTAATAAAACACCTGACATGTTTAAAGTTAGATACTTTTTCTATGTAAGATTGTCTGAAACATATTTTGTTTAGTTACAAGCAAGGTAATAGAGTATTAGTAATTATTTTAGAATATTGCTTATTGGACAGCAACATTTTAATTTCAACCTGAGAATGTTCAACCTCCGTTTTCATGCTCTGAATTTCACCACTTCCATCACCTGTAAAAAAAGTGTTTACAAATCATAAAAAAATAGAGAAAGGTAATGGGTTTCCCTTATTCTAATAACATCAATATCTGCCCTGGACAGATGACTCAGAAAGGTGAGCTGTGTGCCAATGCCAGCATGCTTGAACCTTAATTGGATGTAAGCACAGAAATAAGTACAACCAACCAACATGTTTATTTGACCCAAACACATTGTTTAATTAATGGCTATTACCATTAGGTGTCAAACCTACAATATTTACAATACAGGCATCAGAAATAAAACTATTGCTTTCATATACTGGTAGACAACTTTTTCCAATAACCAGCAACAGGTCTTTGATAAATACTTTCCACAGATAGCATATACAATTGCCTTTGATGAACCTGTTGTGGAGTACTGGCTGGTAAACAGCCCATAGTGCCCACTAAGGGCCAACTCATTGTAACTCTGAGATATGTCTTACTCAAATATGTCATAAAATAAATCATAAAAATGTGCAGCCTAACTCTCAAAAAGTCCCTTCCTAGCTTCCCCACACCCACTGTACTTGTATTCACATTTCATTTATTATTTTGAAAAAATTCTTGTTTACTGGTATATCAAATGCAAGAATTATATTGCATTATAAGGCTTTCCTACAAAAATAATTTTTAGAGGGCTCAAATTTTATGTGGCACTAGTGAGAGATACTCCATATTAAATAATATTGATGATTAAGACTGTTTCAATCTTTCATTGATATTGAGTGATATTTTATATTTTTATATATGTTAAACAATTTAGAACATAATAAAATAATTAATCTGAAATTTTAGCCAAATTATTAATTAGGGTATGCAATTTTATCCTCTGAAAAAATCCCTGATTATTATAATTATATCACTTAGTTGCAATAGTCTAAGACTAAGAGTACCACTCACCTGAAACAGCTAGAACATAGGTCTGTCCATCCTCTCCCTCGAGGCGTATCAACTTGGAAGATGGCTCATTGCCGTCTGCCTCGCTCGTTTGTCCACCATCAAGTGAGAATGGAACTGAATCAGACAATATATATTTCAGGATAGCAATAGTAGTTAGTACTCAGTAATAGTAGGACTCGAACTTAAAATGTGTAACCCACAGCAATTTTGAAATTTGTTTCCATGGGTTAAAGACTCATTGATACCAGTTTTGATTTAACCTACGACAATTTGTTAAAACTCTTGCAACAAATAAACATAACAGAAGAATTATGCCAGTCGCCAAAAAATGCCACCGGTGGAGCACCTCACCTACAGTAATTTATACAAAACCAGTGGCAATTGCTGCCATTAAGTTCGAGCCCTGAATAGCATTAGCAAGGAATGTTTTTTTTTCTTTATAATATTTTATTGGCCCAGACAGTGTCACTGATTTTTATCTTATCAAAGTTATGGTTATTTTGACACATTTCATTTAGAAGAAACCCAATGCAGCCATATAGGCTATTCTTTTTGATAAGTAGTAAGGAGTCTTTTACATGCACTCCCACAGACAGGACAGCACATACCATGACCTTTGACCACTGGTTGGAACTAAAAATAGCCCAAACTGCAGATGGGTCCACTGAGGATTGATCCGATGACAGACCGCTTCACAGGCATACATGCTACCCACGTCCCCTTCCCCAAATAAAATATATACCAGTTGGTAAATCTATGTAGCCGAACCTGTAAGATGTGCAGTGTTGACGGAGGTTTGTGGAAGGAATATGAAGTGATGTGGGACACATGTTGTCGGCAGACTGATCACTGACGGTTTCAAATCCTCTTTCAAACCATCATCCACTTCAGTCTCGGACTTTACTACCATGAGGTTTTTTGTTGACTCATCATCTTTTGTCAACATATCATCTTTTGTTAACACATTATCATCCTTTGTCAATGTATCTTCATCTTGTGTGCAGACAACTTCATCTTCCATCCTACCTGTTTTTAACAAAGACAAAATTTAAAACATCAGTACATGTATGTATAGAGAACATTAAATATGTCAAGTCAATGTCGTTTAAAGTGGCAGTGTCTGGTTTTTTAAAAATATTTAACCATTTAGAATATATCTTCTACGTTTGTTTGATGTGAACCACACTCCATTTGTCTGACTCAACGATACCGCTGTACCGTATTGAGGTCACACGAATAGTGCCACGACATAGCGATGGCGACCCACCTCGAGGATTTATAGTGTATTTCGTGTGATCTAATTTAAATACAGCAAATCATTGCATCAGACGAATGGAGCATGATGTGCATCAAACAAACGTACAAGATACATTCTAAATGGTTAAATATTTAAAAAAAAAGACACTGCCACCTTAACGTCTGCGTTCAGAACTATGTTGTTATAGCAGATGCCTCTCCCGGGCACCATTTTTGACCTGCTTTATCCACTGCATCTGAGGCATGAAAAAGGAGGGGTGGGGGAGCAGAGGAGGTCTGGTCTCACTAAGCAGAAACAAGGGTTCCTGTTACTGTTAGCCCGGTTGTTGTGGAGGGGTGTAACTGAGTTTACATTTCAATTCTTTAAGAGAATGATGTCAAATATTAAATGGGGTGAAATTTGTTTCAATGTAGGGAAATTGGGAAACAACTTTGATGGTGGGTCTGAAGTGAAAGGTAAACGGAATGAAAATGATAATTGAAAAGTTTGTTTTGTTTAACGACACCACTAGAGCACCTTGATTTTTATCTTATCAGTGTCTATTGGACATAATTCATGTTCATTTTGACATATTTCTTCAGAGAAAACACACTTCCACAACATAGGCTACTCTTTTCAATAAGCAGCAAGGGATCTTTTATATGCACTTTCTCACAGACAGGATTGATGATTCGTAGATTGCCAGATAGGGTATTAATTTGCATATTCCTCCCTGAGAAACTTAGTGCCCTTTGGAATTGTAATTACTTTCTGAATTTTGTTTAATATTTATATTTAACATAGAATACACATTCCCCTATATTCACGAGAACAAAAGTTGAATTTACAGACTTCAGGTCTAGACTACATTCTGCCATTCCGTTACGGGTCCAAATATCCAGTTGTGGAGTGCCTAAGGCTAATGTCCTCGGGGGTGGGTCAGATATCCATCTATTCATTTTAGGACGTCCCAGATTGTTTTATTTTTCCTCTGGTTGCTTTAATTAATCCAGTCATCTAACTCAGTAACTGTTAAACTTAAAGTTCTACAGATTGAGATTGTAACTGTAACTTTAAGTCATGAAGTGGTTTGGTTTTGTAGGTTACCAGGTAGTAGGTACTGAGGTAGTAGTACTGAACCTGAGGTAGACTACCGTAACCGTCAGAGTCACTACCTACAAAGTACAAAACCAAACCACTTACACAAAATTGGAACCTTCCATTTCACTACTTTTAGTGTGATTACTGTTTAATTGAACGATATCTCATCTGACAATCTGTAGCATTCAGTTTAACACTGACACTCATCGCTAAACAGCTCTATGATAAACATAATGTTTATGCATGACATCCGCTTTTGGGCAAGAAAATATTTCGTCGCCATTTTGTTTGAGATGGGAATTTATGAGTTTTTTGCAAATTGCATACTACATGACTTCTTTTATTCAAATACGAGCACTTTCTCACTGAAAGGGTGTTCGTTTGACAGCAACCACGTGCTGGCTACTGACCTTGTTTAATGTTTTCGTCCGGGTAGTTTCTAAAGAACCAGGATGACAGAGAACCAGGATGGAGCGTAATTACAAAGCGGAGTGATATTCTAGTTTGAAGAAACATCTTCGCTATTAATCGGCAAATATCGCCCTTTTCCGCTACTCATTCTGTTAAATATGACTGTAAAGTGTAATAAAAAAAATAATAAAAAGGGAGAGCGAGCGAGAGAGATTTTTATTTTTTATTTTATTTTATGTTAGAGACAAATGGATGCTATGGAATTTATAAATGAGTTATTAAAAATTTGACTTATAAAAATATGTTATTAGCAAGAAAAAAAATTCTGTGGGCATTGTCAAAAGTTTTTTTGTGTTACATTAACAATGTGTGCCCAATTTGTTGGGGTTGGTCTAAAGAAAAAACCAAAAAGGACTCAAATTAAATTTAAAAGCAAGTCAAAACATGAAATAAACCTTTGTTGGCTACATCGGTTATTCACTTACCGATATGGAAATTTCCGTGCTCAAACTCAATTAACCACGAAAGTATGATAATCTAGAAAAAAAAAACCAACTCGAAGTCAGTTTTTGAAGTTTGCTTAAACAAATGCTTATTTTTCAATTTTTTTATTAAGAAAAACTTACCTGTACTTTGAACTTATATAATTTTCAGAAAGTTCTTAATTTTAAATAGGCCCTACACTTTCCATAAAAAGGATCATTGAAAGGATTAAAACAACCGAACAAATTTAATTTTAAGTAGGCTAGACCAAACACATTTTTGGCAAACTTATTTTGATTGTTTGGAGGGTCGTAGGATCGATCCTTCTCAGTGGACCCATTTGTAGTCAACTGGGCTATTTTCCGTTCCAAACAGTGCTTCACAACTGGTTCATCAAAGGCCGTAGTAGGCATACCCATGTGCTGTCCTGTCTGTGGGAAAATGGATATAAAAGATCCCTTAATTGCTGCTTATCAAAAAGAATAGCCTATCATGGCTATGTCAGTATGTGACGACAGCGGGTTTCCTCTAAAAGAAATGTGTCAACATGACCATATGAATGACGTCCAATAGCCGCTGATAAAATAAAAGTCAATGTGCTCCAGTCGCGTTATTAAACAAAACAAACTTTACTTTTTGAATGTTCAATAAGTTTATTTTAACGACTCCTTACCTAGTGGAGAAAATAATTTTTTTTAAAGTGTTTTGTTTAATTATGTATACACCACTAGTAGAACACATTGATTGTTTTTATTATTGGTTTAGGCCCAAGACTTACTCATCGGCTAAAATAGTAAATAGGACGTAAAACGTCATTCACAGTTTTAGGAGAAACTGACGTTTTTTCCATTATATTTATTTATTTATTAGCCAAAAACAAATGTTTTGTACAGTTATAACATGGTGGTAATAATTATAAGTCATAGATATTGTAATAATTTAAAGAATAATATAGCAGAAAAATACATTAATATGGACAGAGTTAATATTATTACTGAATATTATAAAATACAGTAAAGTAATAGCAGATAAAATATTGTTTTAGGATGGACACAATATTATTTCTTTTTGATCATGATTAATGGTTATAATATAGGAATGAATAGATTTGTGGATTGTAAATAATGCATATCATCATAGGAAATATATAAAGCTATGAATTATTATAAATAACAGACTTTCGATCCTCACAGGCATTAAATAATTCCCAGATTTCTAAGTTCTTTCACATTTCGGACAGTTAGACTTAGAAGTTGAATTAGTTTAAAAACAGTAGGGATAGTTTATATTTATCATGACCTCATAGAGTAATTATAGACAGGATAACATATACCACGGTCTTTTTCATGTTGGCAGTTTGGGCTATTACATTTTGTCCCAAACAGTGCTCCAGAACTGGTTCAACAAAGGCCGTGGTATGTGCTGTCCTGTCTATGGGAAAGTGCATATAAAAGATCGCCTATGCGGCGGCAGCGGGTTTCCTCTAAAAATGTGTCAAAATAAACCATATGAATTACGTCTAACTGCCGCTGGTAAGATAAAAATCAATGCGCTCTAGTGGCATCGATAGATAAAACAAACTTTACTTTTCATGTTGGTGATCACAGAGTTGGATGGCGATAGAATTGTTCATCCTTCGCGACGCAACGACGTCGGGAACGCTCCACCAATTGAGCTAGATCCCGACCCACAAAAGAAGAGACCCTGAGCACTGCTGTTGTTGTTTTTATTATTATTTTATCTCTCATCTCTCAATTATTCTACAAAATATAATATAAATATACTATCTTTTTTATGCAGTTCTATGTTTATTTAATATATTGAATTTGAAAACGAAGAAAGTGTCATGTAGTTGACGCACTTATTTGTTATGCGCACACAGACTTTCACTGACGTAAACTGTCTTCACGGTAAATAACGAAAGCACCGGGATTGTTAGGACCATGTTACCCGTTTTCAGGAATTGCTGTGTGGAGACTGTTCGACTTTTGCAGAAGCAGGTGCTAAACATTGTCATTTTGAGTTAATTTTAGATTTGAAATTTATTATTTGAAAGAGATTAATTGCATAAGATTTGTCGTTGAGTACAAAGTGCGATATGATCGAAAACGTGCCGACCGAGGCAACGAGGTATTGAAGGTTGTTTGTAAAACCTTAAACGGAATTGGGATGCGGATCGGACTAGTCACTAAAAGTAAAAGTTACTAAAACGTGTTTTGAATAGATGAAATACGATTTAAAAAAAAGACCAAAACTGGTTTCGTTAATTTGAAGTTTTTAAAATGTTGACATTTCAATTAAAATTAGAATAAGATGACCCTATTTCCCCTAAAAATAATAAAAATATATTCTCCGATTACTACTACTAGGTATGTGACAATTTTTTTTAAATATATTGTATCTTAATAAAATTGCTACCACTGGAAAGAGCTTGGAAATACCTTTAAAATAATGGTTACATATTTGTTCTAGGATGAATAGTAAAAAAGTTATGCCAATCTGAATGTCGGAAATTATGTCTAAATTTTGTCCCTTTGTTTCTATGTAAAACATAGGCCAACGTGTGACCAATAATTAAGATTTTGCACTTCAAAATGTCATAACTTTCTTAATATTAATGTTATAAAGCTCAAATTTTTTATACATAATTCCCATGGACAACTACTTATGATGATGCAGTTTTAATTGCATTCAAAGTAACACTGTGATGCCAATTAAATGTTTAGATTAATAATTAATTACTCGAACAAGTGATTCCATGACATAGTCATTCAAACAACATATATTTTAATTAAATGTTCAGTGATTTCACACCACAAAATAACATCATATAGTGATGGGAAAGTAATGTGTGTGTTCATAGGGGTGGCAGACGATTCCCCCCAAGTCCTAAAGACGTTTCCCCCCAACAAAAAACAACCCAAAAGACGTTTCCCCCAACAACAAAAGAAAAAGACGTTTCCCCCCATTTTTTTTAAACTGTTCAAATTATTTCTTTATTCACCTTATATAAACTGTCCACACATGAGTTTATAAATTAGGACAAAAGACCATAGTAGAGTCAAATATTTATTAAATTTACAAAAGCATGAATACATTTATTACATAAAGTGCATCGCCAGCACTGGGCAAGGTGGCGAAGTTGTCTATCAAATGCTGCCTAGCAATTCCAGATTTGACAGCAGGAGCCCTCCGTTTCTTTTTTG
>JAUTWP010022220.1:0-40700 GCA_033042655.1 Cyathermia naticoides
GGTGATTAGCTCAGTTGGCGAGAGCATCTGCCTTACAAGCAGGGGGTCGTAGGTTCGAATCCTACATTACCCACCATTAAAAAATAAAGAAAAACTAATATCTTAGGATATTAGTTTTTTTGTTCTTTATTTTTGCTAAAGTAATAAAAATATATAAAATATAGGCATAATAAGTTTATTAGTCAATAATATAAAAATGAAGAAATATTTTATACAAACATTTTGATGTGCTATGAATCAAGCAGATAGTGAAAAGATTAATATGATTTTTTTACAATCAGGTATTTTTAGGACACAAAAGAGAGCAGAGGCTGATATCATAATTTTTAATACTTGTAGTGTTAGAAAAAAATGAGAGGATAGAGTTTTTGGTCTAATTAGAGATATAAAAAAAGAAAGTAAAGAAAATTGAAAAAATGTTATTGTTTGAATAACAGGTTGTATGATTAGAAAAACTTGAATAAATAAAAAATATTTAGCTGAATGAATTTGAAGAGATAAAAATAATGCAAAAAAAATTAATCTTTTAAATGGAAAGGATTGAATTTTTAATCACGATGATATGCTCTTTCCAATTCTTTGAGATTGGTTAGATTTAACTTTAAGAATTGAAGAAATAAAATATTTACCTTTAATATTAACTCATATCTTTAATGAACCAATTTGAAATGATCACAAGTTTGATGACTATTTAAAACAAAATCAATTAAGAGAGAACAAAGCAAGTGGAATAATTATAATACAATCTGGTTGTGATAATAGTTGTTCTTATTGTATTGTACCTCAAACAAGATGAAGAGAAAAATCTAGAAGTATTGAAGAAATTTTAGAAGAAGCAAACAGAATTGTAGATGATTGAGTAAAAGAAATTACTCTAGTGGGACAAAATGTTAATTCATATTGAAAAGATTTTGTAGAAAAAAAATTATGGAATGAAGAAGTATGAAATTGGGAAATATGAGAAAAAAATAATAATTTTAAAACACCATTTAGACAATTATTAGAGAAATTAGATAAAATAGAAAATCTTGATAGAATTAGATTTACATCAAGCAATCCACATGATATGACTCAAGATATCTTAGATGCTCATTTTGAATTAGAAAAAACTTGTAATTATCTACATTTTGCTTTACAGTCTGGTAATGATACTATGCTTAAAAGAATGATTAGAAAACATAATTATTCTGATTTTAAAAAAATGGTAGATTATTTAAGATCTAGAGATCCATTTTTTTCTATTTCTACTGATATTATTGTATGATATTCTTGAGAAACTGAAGAGATGTTTCAAGATACAGTATGTTCTTTTGATGAATGTAATTTTGATTTTGTTTTTACAGCTCGATATTCAGTAAGAAAATGAACTATTGCAGAAAGGATTTATCCAGATGATATTTCAAATGAAGAAAAAGCAAGAAGATGGCATTTATTAAATGATAAACAAATAGAAATTCTTTCAGTTAGAAATAAAATAATGATATGAAGAGAAGAAGAAATCTTAGTTTCAGGAAAAAAAGATTGATATAATTTTGGTAGAACAAGAAATTTTAAAGAAGTATTTTTTAAATGAGACAATATAAAAATTTGAAATTTGGTAAAAGTAAAAATTACTGATTTAGATTGATTTGTATTAATAGGTGAATTAGTTTAATAATATTTAATATTTATAAAAGATATAAAGAAAGATATAATAAAAAATATTTGTTATACTGAACTAGTTTATGAAAGAATAAATAAAAAACTTAAAATTAATTTATCAAAAAATGAAATAGAAGAATATATTTTAAAAATTATAAATTTAACAGAAATAATGTATTTTATAAAAAAATGAAAGAACTTTTATATATCAAATAAAGAAAATTCTATTAGATTAACAATAAATTCAAATACTTTTAGAATTATTACTGCTGATAGAATAGATTTAACAGAAAGCTAAAGCATTCTGTTGATTTATTTGAAAAAAATAAAAAATGCAAATTTAATCTTTAAGAATAAACAAATGATTAAAAAATTTGATGAATGGAATAAATTAAAGAAAGAAATTGATGAAAAAAGTGATTTACATTTTTCACCAAGAGTTTGAGAAATTTGGTATTTAAACATTTGAATAAATGTTTGAAATGAATCTTTGTGAAAATGAGATAAATTTAAAAGAGCAGTTTTGATTGTAAAAAGATTGTGAAATATGTATTTTTGTTTTTCTATGACAACTCAATGAAAAGATGATAATATTTTCTATATCAGAATTTCAGATGATTATTTTGATAAAAAATCATATATTATAAAATCACAACTAAAATCTTTTGATAAAAGAAGATTTATTAAGAGAATATGAAAATTATCAAATAAAGATTTTTATGAAATAAAAAAAGAACTTAGAAAATTTATTTTCTAAACTCTTTATTATTTGCCCATTAAATAAATAATGGGTGGCGGCACAACAAAGAAATAAATCTTTGAGGCTGTTTGTAAAAACATTATAGCATAAAATAATAAAAAATGCAAATTTAATTTTTGAGAATGAATAAACGAAAGAGATAAATTTAAAATCTATAGTTGAAGCATTTAAAAATATGTCTAATAATTTATTTATTGAATATTTAGATTATTTTTGAATTGAAATAAAGGGAAGAGAAAATAAAAAACAATTAATAAAAAATAAATTAATTAACTAACTAAAAAACAAATGGCAGAAAGAAAAATATCAGAAAGAGAGTTAGAGGAATTACAAGGAAATATTGAGTATCATAATTGAGTACTTAAGGTTTTTTTGGCAGATATAGTTCCTAAAGATGTTAGATTAAAACAGAATATGGAAGATAGAATGATTGAGTTGGAAAATCTTGTTAAGACTTATAATGGGGTTGTTATAATGAAGCATGTTCAAAATAAAGAAATTCCAGATTATGATATGTTTATGGGTGAAGGTAGATTAGATGATATTATTGATGAAATGGAAGAGGCTTGAGCAAATGTTTTGGTTCTTTGAAGTCCATTAAAACCTAGTCAAATTTATAATATTAATGATAAATTAAAATTTATTTGAGCAAAAGCTTGGGATAGAGTTGATTTGATTTTGAAGATTTTTGAAAGAAATGCTAGAAGTAGAGAAGCAAAATTACAAATAGAATTAGCTTCAATAAAACATATGTGACCAAGAATTTTTGATATGTGAATGGAACTTTGAAAACAAGGTGGTCAGTGAAAATGAGAAACAAATACTGAAATAATGAAAAGACATTTGGCAAAAAAAGAGGAACATGTAAGAAGAGAATTAGAAAAATATTCAAAAGTAAGAGAACAACATAGACAAGGTAGAGCTAAAAAATGAATGTTAACTGTTTGAGTTGTTGGTTATACAAATGCATGAAAATCAACATTAACTAATTTTTATACAAAGAAGTGAGTAATTGCAGAAGATAAACTTTTTGCAACTTTATGAACAAGTGTTTGAAAAATGTTTATTGAGGCAACTTATGATGAAGTTACCAATATTTATATTCCACCAAAAGAAATTTTGGTAAATGATACAATTTGATTTATTAGAGAACTTCCACCAAAACTAGTTGATGCCTTTAAATCAACTCTGGAAGATTCAGTTGAATCAAATTTACTTCTTCATGTAATTGATGCTAGTGATCCAAAATTAGAAGAAAAAATTGAAGTTGTTGAAGAAATTTTAGAAAAGATTTGAGCAAATCAAAAGAGGTTAAATGTTTTTAATAAAATTGATATTCTAAATAATAAAGAAGAATTGAAAGAAAAATTTTCTTATTTAGATCCTATCTTTATTAGTGTTAATGAAAATATAGGAATGCAAGAGTTGAAAAAGATAATAGTAAAAGAAATTTAAAATATGATAAAACTTTCTAAAAAATGATGATATGCTTTGAAAGCAGTAATTTTTATCTCTAAGAAAAAATGATTAGTAAAAATTACTGATATTTCTGAATCAGAAAAAATATCCCTTTGAATGCTTAGAAGAATTATTTCTGAACTTGAAAAATCAGGAATATTAGAAACAATTAGATGAAGAAATGGATGAATTAAATTATGAAAAAAAATATATCAAATTTCTGTATTTGATATATTATTTGCAATTTGAGAAGAATTATGAATTAGTGATTGTACTAAATGAATAGAATGTAAAAATTCTAATAACTGTTGAACTGAAGTCTTATTATGAAATTTACAAAAATGATTTAATACTCTACTAAATATTTATACTTTAGATAAAATAATAAAATAATAAAAAAATTAGAAATTGATTTCTAATTTTTTTTCTTTTTTATAAATAAAAAGATTTTTATTTTTTATCAGATGTAATATCTAATTTTATTGAAGGTCACATAGCATTACAAATGTAAGCAGCTTTCATATAAGTTCATTTAGCACCACTTGGTTTAATTTCATTAACTAAGTTAATAAAGTAGTTTAAATTTGTAATTAATTTTTCTTTACCAAAACCTAATTTACCAAAAATTGAATGAACATTACCTTGTTTATCATTTTTAAATTCAAATTTACCAGCAGCAATTTCTTTAATTGCACTAACTAAATCTGGAGAAACAGTACCTGCTTTAGGATTAGGCATTAAACCTTTAGGTCATAAAACTCTAGCAATTTTACCTAAATGTCTCATCATAGTAGGAGTAGCTACACAAACTTCAAAATCTATATCAACATTACCTTTCATAATATCATCAATTAATTCTTCACCACCAGCTAAAGCTGCACCTGCTGCTTTTGCTTCATCAGCACTTCCATCAGTGAAAGCACAAATTTTAGCAGTTTTACCAGAACCATTTGGTAATGAAATTGTAGATCTAACCATTTGGTCAGCATGTTTAGGATCAATTCCTAAATTGAAATGAACTTCAACTGTAGGATCAAATTTAACTGTATTTGTTTTTTCTAATAATTCAACAGCTTCTTCAACTGTATAAGCCATATCTTGGTTGACCATTTCAATAGCTTTGTTATATTTTTTACCTCTTTTAGACATAATAATTTTTTTTAATAATATAAAGGTATTAACAAGTTTTTACACTCTCCCTTAAATAGGTGGCTAGATTATATATATAAAAGCCAAAATGTAAAATTTAATTTTAAAAAAGTTTATAATATTTATAATACTCTTGTTTTATAAAAAAAATGATTAAAATATCTATTAATTATTAATAGATATTTTTATTAAAAAGATTATGAAAGAACAAATTTTAGAATTGTGAAAATTAAAAATTAATTATAAATTATTTAAAGCAAAAAAAACTGAATTTTCTGATAATAATAAAGAAAGTTTTGCAGATATATTAATATTACATTGATGGGGAGGAAAAAGTAATAGTTGGGTAGAAGTTGCAGAAAAATTAGCAGAAAAATGATTTAGAGTCATTATTCCTGATTTACCTTGATTTTGAAAAACTAAAATTACAAAGATTTATACATTATGAGATTATGCTCAAGTAATTGAAGAATTTACTAAAAAATTAAATTTAGAAAATATTATCTTATGGGGACATTCTAATGGGGGAGCAATTTCTATAATCTTAGAAAATAGAGCAAAAATTGGTATTGATAGATTAGTTTTAAATAATTCAGCAGGAATTAGAAACGATAAAAAAAGAACTAAGAAAAGAAAAATGTTGAATTTTGTGATAAAAAATTTAAAATTTTTGAAGAAAATATTTATTTTCAAAAAGATTAGAATTTTGTTTTATAAAGTTATTTGATGACATGATTATCTCAATGCAGAAAAAAGTCCGTTTTTAAAGCAAACTTATTTAAATATGATAAGTTCTGATTTAACTGAAAAAATCAAAAAAATATGAAAGAATACTTTAATAATTTGGTGAGAAAAAGATACTTATACTCCACTTAGTGATTGATATTTTATGAGAAATAATATAGTCAATTCTAAAATGATAGTACTTGATAATGAAACTCATTGAATTCATTTGAAAAATCCAAATAGATTAGTAGAAACTTTTTTAGATAATATTTAGCCCTTTTTTATTCTATAATTAACAGAAAGCTAAAGCATTCCGTTAATTTGTAAGAAATATAATAAATTAACATTGTCCCTTTAGGGCTATGTTTTAATATTTTACTATAAATATATTAATTAATATTTAAATTTATGACATTTGAACAATTTTTACTTATAATTTCAACTATATTACCAATTCTTTATGTGTTTAGTTTTTGGTTTTATACTATTCAATTAAAAGAATATAGATGGGATAGATTTAGAGAATATATTTTAACTCCTCAATGAAAATCAGCAATATTTAATTTTTGGTTTTTTGTGGAATTACCACTTTTAATCTGAAGTTTTAGCATTTATTTTGATGCTTGATTAGAATTTTTAATTGCTCCAGTAATTTTTTATTTTTTAATTTTTTTCAATATTTTTGTTATTTGAAAAATTTTAAGATGAAGAATTATAAAACCAAAAATAACAGGAAGATTATTAATTACAGTTTTATTTTTTTTGATTTGAGCTAGTATAGATGCATATTATATAATTTTTTGATGATATTGGACTAGTTATTATTGGTATATTATGTTTTGTTTGTTATTTGCACCTTTAATTGTTTTTTTCTATATTTTATTAACTTTACCTTTAGTAAATTATCTAAAAAATAAGAAAATTAAAAAAGCTATTTTAAAATCAAATAAAGTAGAATGACCAATAAAAATTGCAATTACTTGATCTTATTGAAAATCAAGTGTTAAAGAATTTTTATCAAGTATCTTACAACAAGATTGAGAATTATTAAAAACACCTGAAAATATTAACACAGAATTATGAGTAAGTGCTATTGTATTAAATAAATTAAAAAATAAATATAAATATTTTATAGCTGAAATTTGAGCATATAGAATTTGAGAAATTTCTATTTTATGAAAGATTGTTAATCATAAATATTGATTTTTAACAGCAATTTGAAATCAACATATTTGACTATTTTGAAATCAAAAAAATATAGTAAAATCTAAAAGTGAAATAGTTGAATCTGTTTTCAAAAATAATTGAATTTTATATATAAATATCGATAATAAAGAGATTTGAAAAGCCAGTTTTCCTAAAAAATTAAATATAGTTAAATATTGAAAATCTAAAAAAGCTGATGCTAAATATAAAATTTTAGAAGAAAAAAATGGAAAGACAGAGTTTGAATTTATTTATAACTTACCCCTAACTCCTATTTTAGATAATAAAGGGGAACAAAAAGTTATCAAAACAAAATTTAAAATAGATATGATTTGAGAACATAATATTATAAATTTAACTTGAGTAATTGCTTGTTGTTATGATTTAGGTTTAAAAACTACTGAAATTAAAAAATATTTAAAAAATCTTTCTTGATCAAAATCAAGTAAAACTATTATAAAAAATAAGAAAAATATTTTGATAGATGATACATATAATTTATCAGTTGCAGGATTAAAATCTTGAATAGAACTATTTAAAAATTATAAAAATTATAAAAAAATATTAATTTTAGATGATATTTTAGAACTTTGAAAAGAGTCAGAAAAAATACATTATGAAATAGCTAAAAAAATTGCTGAAAAAAAACAAGTAGATAAAATTTTATTTGCTGGAGTAAATTACAAAAAAAGTTTTATTGATGGATTAATAAAATGATGATTTAAAAAAGAAAATGTTATACTAGACTTAAATAAAATTACAGAAAAAACAATATTTTTATTTGAATGAAAAAAGTCAAAAGCTTATTTAAATAATTTTAACAAATAGTGGAATATAAAATTTATAATAAATTAAGAAAATATAAAATCCCTCTATTTTTTAGACTAATTATAATGGTTCTACTAGTTGTTTTTTGAATTTTTATGGTTATATTACCAATACCTTGATCGGCAATTATAGGTTGGTGATCTGTAATTATGGGGTTTATTCTCATATTAGAAGCAAAAAATATAAAATTTATTAAAAAAATTAGAAAAGGATTATTTTATTTTATGAAGAATGCTAAAAATAAAAATATAAGAAACTATAAAATAAGAGATATAAAAAAACATATAAAAAAAATAATAAAAAAATAATAAAAAAAATAATGTTCAAAAAAACAATAATATCAGAATTTTTTACAACTGTTTCACTAAATCAAGCTTTTCAAAGTTTATATTTAATGACCTTTTGAAGTTATAAATTGAGAACTTGAGCTGAAAATAAATTATTAGAAAAAAAAATATTAAATAAAATATGAAAAAAAAATAGTAAAATAATTTCTTTTTATAATTGAAGAAGTGCTATTTTTCATACATTAAAAATGATTTGAATAAAATCAGAAGATGAAGTAATAGTTAATGCATATAATTGTGTGTCTGTTTCAAATGCTGTAATTCAAAGTTGAGCAAAAATCATATATTCAGATATTGAACCAGAAACTTTAAGTTTTGATTTTGAGATTTTAAAAACTAATATTTCTCAAAAAACTAAAGTAATAATTATTCAACATACATTTTGAAAACAAGCAAAAGATTATAATAAAATTATCAAATTAGCTAAAGAAAAAAATCTTTTGATTATTGAAGATTGTGCTCATAGTTTATGAAACGATACTGAAATAAAATGAGATTTTGCAATTTTTTCAACAGGAAGAGATAAAGTTATTTCAAGTATTACAGGTTGATTTTTAATCATAAATAATGAAAATTTTGTAGGGTCTGCAGGCCTGTTAACACTACAAAACAGTTTAAAGATGCCTTCAATTCTACTTACATTTAAAAATCTAAATTATAATATAGTTTGATATAAAGCACATAAATTTTATGATTTTTTAAAATTATGAAAAATAATAATTTTTCTTTCAAGAAGACTAAATCTAATAACTGAAATTTTGACACCAAATGAAAAGGCTTGTAATTTTGATAATTTTTATTTAAAATTGCCAAATAGCTTGGCCTATCTGGCTTTGAAAGAATTAAAAAAACTAAAAAAATATACTAATGATAGATCTAAAAAATCTTTTAATTATTTGGAAAATATTAATAATAGTAGTCTTAATATATTATTTAAAGATTTAAATAATTATAATTGATTTAGATTTCCAATTTTATTAAAATCAGAAAAGGAAAAAGAAAAATTATATAAAATAGCTAGAAAAAATAATATTTTGTTCTGAAACACTTGGAGTTGAACAAATCTTGCACCATTATGAACAAGTTTTAAAAAAGCTAAATATAAGGTTTGAAGTTGCCCAATTTCAGAAGATATAAGTAAAAGAATTTTAACACTACCAAATCACAAATTGATTACAAAAAAAGATTTGGAAAAAGTAGTAAATATTTTAAATAATTTCAATAAATAATGATTTTTATTCTCCCAACAAATACATGTTTTTGAATAGCTTGTCCTATTTCAGACAAACAAGCATATATTAAAATTTATGAAATAAAAAAAAGAGATAAAGCAAAAGCCATTGCAGTAATGGTTTCTGATTTTGATTATTTTGAAAAAAATACTAAATTAAATTTAGGACAAATTAAATTTATTAAGAATTATAAAAATCCTTTTACAATTTTAATAAATAAAAATAAAATTATAGACAAAGAATTATTAAAAAGTATCAATAATTTAGATAATTCAGAAAATTATGAAAAAATAGCTTTTAGAGTTGCTCATAATTTTATGCACAAAAAATTGATTAGATTGCACTGAATCCTTTTTCTAACAAGTGCAAATATTTCAGATAATCCAGAAATTTTTGATACAGTTACAATAAAAAAAGAATTTTGAGAAATTCTTACAAAAGAAGATATAAAAGTTATTGCACATAATGATTTTTGTATAAATTCAAAACAAAAATATAGTGATATTTTTGAATTTGTAAAAGAAAGTGAAGAAATTAAATATTTTAGAAAATAAGAATAAACAAAATGTTACTATTAAAATGGTTATCAGATAATGACTATATAGACTTAGAGAAAAAAGGACAAATAAAAGCTGATTTACTCTCTGGAATAACAGTAGCTTTAGCTTTAATACCAGAGGCAATTGCATTTTCATTTGTTGCAAAAGTAGATCCTATGGTTGGACTTTGGGCAGCATTTATTATGGGGTTAATGACTGCTATTTTTGGATGAAGACCTTGAATGATTAGTGGGGCAACTGGAGCTATGGCTGTTGTAATGACTCCACTTGTAATAGATAAATGATTAGATTATTTGCTTGTTGCAGTAATTTTAGCAGGAGTAATTCAAATATTATTTTGAGTATTTAAACTTTGAAAAATAGTTAGATTAATTCCTCATTCTGTTATGCTTGGATTTGTAAACTGACTAGCGATAATTATTTTTCTTGCTCAAATGAGTCAATTTCAAACTAAATCTTGAGATTGGTTGTCTGGTTCAGCTATGATAATTATGCTTTTATTAGTTTTTCTAACTATGGCAATTATCCATTTTTTACCAAAATTTACAAAAGTTATTCCTTCAGGTTTGGCTTGAATAGTTATTGTAACTTTAATGGTTATTTTTATACCAGAATTAGCTAATACAGGTACTGTTTCTAGTTATTTAGCTGACAATGGTTTTGGTGATTTAAAAGGTTCATTTCCTAGTTTTTCGATTCCAAATATTACAGATAATTTTTTAGAAGTTTTGAAAGTTATTTTACCATATAGCTTGATTTTAGCTATTATAGGTTTAACAGAAAGTCTTATGACTTTGACTTTGATTGATGAAATTACAGAAACAAGATGAAAATCAAATAAAGAAGCAGTAGGACAATGATTTGCAAATATGACTTGTGGTTTTTTCTGAGCAATGTGAGGTTGTGCTATGATAGGACAATCAATGATAAATATAAATAATGGTTGAAGAAAAAGATTATCAGGAGTTTCAGCTAGTTTATTTTTAATATGATTTGTAGTTTTTGGAACAAGTTTAATTTTAAAAATTCCACTAGCAGCTCTTGTCTGATTGATGTTTATGGTTGTAATTGGAACATTTGCTTGGCCAACATTAAAAATGTTAAATAAAATTCCAAAAAGTGATGCTTTTGTAGTAGTTTCGGTTACATTAATTACAGCTTTTTCTCATAATTTAGCACTGGCAGTCGTATCTTGAGTTGTAATTTCAGCACTTGTATTTGCTTGGCAGAAATCTCAAGAAATTATGGCTAGAAAAACAATTTCAAAAGACTGAAAAATTACAACTTATCAGCTAGATTGACCATTATTTTTTGCTTCAATTACTAAATTTAAAGAAATATTTAATCTAAAAGATGATTCTAAAGAAGTTGTTATTGATTTTGCTAATTCAAGGGTTATGGATCATTCAGCTATTGAAGCTATTAATTCCTTGTCAGAAAAATATAAAAAAGAGTGAAAGAAAATACACTTAATTCATTTGTCATCAGATTGTAGAAAATTAATAAAAAATGCAGATAAAATAGTAGAAATCAATATAAGTGAAGATCCTAAATATTTTGTAGCTGATGATAAATTAGCATAAAAAATAGGTAGAAAACTGGAAGAATATAAAACAGATTGTTATTATTTTGTCAATTTTTTAAATTATATTTTAATTACTTTAATTTTACTTATTTTCTAAAATATAGTAATTTATTATTAGTTAAAGATATTAATTTAATAAAAAAAAATGTCACTTCAAAATTTTCTTTCAGCAGATGATAATAAAAAAATGGATTCTATAAAAAATAATAAAAAAATAGATGAAATTTTTAAAGTGGATAAAAAAGATGTAAAAACTAAAAAAGTTTTATGTGCTTCAGAAATGATGTTAATGAAGTTTTGAAAATCAGGAGGAGATAAAACTGTGGAAATTGTTAATGATATATTTTTGAATGCTATGTTAAAAAAAGCATCAGATATTCATATAGAACCTAGAGAAAAAAAATTAAAAATAAGATTAAGAGTAGACTGATATTTTATTTTATATAAAGAATTTCCAATTATTCAAAAAGAAGCTATTTTAGCAAGAATTAAAATATTAGCATATTTAAGAATTGATGAACATAGACAACCTCAAGATTGAAAAATCAATTATAAAATGTTTTGATGAAAAAGTATCGATATGAGAATTTCAGTTATTCCAACAATTTATTGAGAAAAATGTGTAATTAGATTATTAAAAAAAGATGAGAAACCTCCTAAATTAAGAGAATTGTGAATTATGCCATACAATATGCTAAGAATAAAAAAACATTTGAAAGATAATAGTTGAATGATTTTGGCCGTATGACCAACAGGTTCTTGAAAATCTACAACCTTATTTTCAATGTTAAGTCAATTTGATGCAGAAGAAAAAAATATTTCTACATTGGAAGATCCAGTTGAATATAGAATTAATTGAGTTAATCACACTCAAATTCAGCCAAGTATAGATTTTACTTTTGCAAAATGACTTAGAAGTTTATTAAGACAAGATCCTGATATTATAATGGTTTGAGAAATAAGAGATGAAGAAACTGCTAAATTAGCAATAGAAGCCTCAATTACATGACATATTGTATTTTCAACTCTTCATACCAATTCAGCAACTCATACAATACAAAGACTAATGAATTTATGAATTGATCCATTACTATTGTCCTCTTCTTTAAAAAGTATTATTTCTCAAAGATTAGCAAGAAAATTATGTATAAATTGTAGAGAAGGTTATATTGCCTCAGATAAAATAGAAAAATATATTATATGAGAAGTATGAAAATATATTAAAAGAAAAGATAATCTAAAGCTATATAAAGCTCATGAATGAGGTTGTCAAAAGTGTAATCATACTTGATATTCTTGAAGAGTATGATTATATGAAATATTAGAGATGACAGATAAATTAGAATCATTATTATTAAAAAATGCCTCTAGAACACAGTTAGAAATACAGGCAATTTGAGATTGAATGGTAACAATAAAAGAAGATGCATTATTAAAAGTTGTTTTATGAGAAACGAGCATAGAAGAAATATTATCAGTATTATGACATTAGAGTGACTAAAATATTTTTTTATTTTGTCAACAAAATAAAAAAATAATTTTACTTATATTTCTTTATTTATATAATAAATAGTGATATTATTATATTATATAAAGGAGAGAATGAATACTTTATTAGAAAAATTATTTGATGAATATAACCTTTCAGAAAAAACTTCATTTGAAATTAAACAAATTTTTCAAATAGTGACTGATGAGAAGAAAAATAAAATTTTAAATAATTTTAAAATTTTAGTAAAAAAAATAGAAAAAATTGAACAGGAAAATTTATTAGAACAAGAAATATTACTTGATAATATTTTACCAGATTTGAAAGAACTATTAAAATAGAAAAATATATAAAAAATAAAAATAAAAATAAAAACTATGTCTACAACTACAAGTAGTGTCTTAAAAAAACACTTCAATAAACAAAAACATACACAAAGTCATCTTGAATATTTAGATAAAATTTTATGAGATATTAATCCAACTTATAGAGAAAAGTTTTTAGAAATTAGAAAATCAATTGAATTAACACTGCTAGATAATCCAGAAAGTGAAAATAAAGTGGTTTCTTATTTATCAGGAGTTAGTGAAAAATTAAATTTAATAAATAGGAAAAAATGAAATTTTATTAGAGAAGAAGTTAATGCAACTTTTGCATAAAAAAATTTTATAAAAAATATTATTTAGTTATACTGAATAATATTTTTTATTTACACAAATTATGTATTCTAAATCATTTTATATATCAGAGAATATTTGAAATAATTCTCTAAATTTTAATAAAAGAAAAAAATCAAAATTATTTATTCCAAAATTGATTAAAATAGATAATTTATCAGAAATTAAGTTATTAGAAAAAAACACTAAAAAAATAACTTTTGAAGATTTCTGATTTGATTGAAAATTATCAACTAATTTTTGACTTGAAAATTTTTATGAAATAGATTATCCCCCTCTATTAGATAAGAGAGGGGTTAGGGGTGAGTTATGAAAGTCTAAAAAAATTTATTTATTTGACAATCATAATCATGCTTTATATTTTTGGTATAAAGCAAAGCAAGAGCGAAAAATAAAATCTTGAGCAACTTTATATCACATTGATGAACACGCAGATTATAGAGAACCTGAAACAATTTTAGAAAAAACTGATTTAGAAAGTATTTTTAATTATACAAATTTTTCAGATATAAATGTAGGGAATTATATAATTCCAGCAGAGAAAGAGGGCTTAATTTGAAAAACTGTTCAAATTAGAAATACACAAAATTTAGAAGATTATTTGAAAAAAAATAGATTAACCAATAATAATTCCTCTATCATTCCATTTTCTTCAAAAGTGGATGAACACAATAATATTATTTTAAACTTAGATTTAGATTTTTTTCAACCAGATTTAGATTTTATAGATTATGATTTAAAGAAAAAAGTTATTTTAGATATTGCTAAAAAGGCTGATGTAATTACAGTTTCAACTTCACCATTTTTTATTGACCAAGAATTAGCAATAAAAGTGTTTAAAGATTTATTTTGAGAATAAATCTTTTTTTATTTGATTTTAAAATAAAATTTGAATTTTAAAGAAATAAAAATAAAATGTCTAAGGAGACAAAAATGAAAAAACTTTTAGAATATACTAATAGAATATACTAAATAGTATATTTTTTGGAACTACTTTTTAGTAGTTCCTTTTACAATTTAATTTAAATAAAATGAAGAAAATATTTATTTTTATAGTATTATTATTTTTACATATAAATAGTTCTTTTGCATATTTACCAATAAATACATCAGACTTAATTATATGACAGATTAATAAAGTAGAAAAATTTAAAAATCAAGCAAATTGAATTTGATATGAATTTAATATTACAAATTATATAAATTATAAAATCAAGAATAATAATTCAGAAATATTGGAATATAGAAGTAAATTATTAGATGGAAATATTGTTATTTTTAAAAAACAACTTGTAAAAAATAGTGAATTACAAAAATGAGATATAGTTGTAGTGTCTAGGTATTCTTGATGAGATTGAATCTTAAAAATTTGATGTAAAAATAATTTAATGTATATAGAATGAATTAAAAATAGAGTTTTTTTATCTGTATTTAAAAATTGAAAAAATAGAATTTATATAAATGAAGTAAATAAATATAATCATTGAATCGAATTATGAATTTTAAAGAAATTTAATAATAAAGTTTGATGATGTAAATCATTAAAAGTATTTTTTGAAAAAGATAAAACTTTAAAAGATTTAGATTGAAAAAAAATACTTTTAAATGAAAAACAAATTGATTTTAGAATATATTATGCTCTAATACTTATATTTGTTATAATTTTAGGGTTTAAGAAGTATTTAAATAAAACTAAACTATATAAAAATGAATTTTAATGAATTACTAATTTTTATATTAGATTTAATAATAGTTTATTTTAGTTTATTTATAGAAATATTTTCACCTGTAATAACTAATATATTTATTATAAATAATTGATATAATATACTTATTATAAGTATTATATTAGATATTTTTTTATTTTTCTTATGAATAATAATTTCAAAAAATAAAAAAATATCTATAGAAATAGAAAATATATTAATAACTGATAATAAAATTAAAAAATATAATTTAAATAAAGTATTTAATGATGTAATAATTTTAAATATTGTATTTAGATTTTTTCCAATAATAAGTCATATTTGAAATTTTATTAGTTGATATAATAAGAAGATTAATAAAATAAAATGATTTTTTACTTTAATTATTTGATATATATTTATATATTTTATTTCAGAATTTATAATTTCTAAAAATTTATGGAAAATATTCAATCCTACATATTCTACATCTTGAAATGATATGGGTTATTATTTTGGAATTATTAGTTTTATATTTTGAATTTTTATTTTATTTATATATATTAATTTAAAAAAACTTATGAATAAATTTAATTTTTGAAATAGATTCTTCTAAATTTAATAATATAAATTTAGTTTCAAATTTAAAAGGAGGATATAATATTTTAAAAGATAAAAAAAGTAAAATACTATATATTGAAAATATTTAAAAATATATATAAAAAATCTAAAAATAGGGAATCTAAAGAAATTATAGAAAGATTTTTAAATACAATAAAATAAGTTTAAAAATATAAAATTAGATTTCAGCATAATAAGTGCTTTTTTTTATGCTAAAAATTTTACAAATAAAAAAATATATATATATAATCCAGCCATTATTTTATTTATAATTAAAAATTATAAAAATAGAAAGAAAAGATTTAGAAAAATCTGTTGTAGAACTTATTATTGAAGTTCCAACTGGTGATGTTGCTAAATTTAGAAAAAAAGCAGTTAAACATTTAATTGATAATGCAGATAAAAAAGGTTTTCTAACATCAGATGCATTATTGTTTATAAAACAATAGTACTTTATTAATCCATAGTATTTTCTATGGGTTGATATTAATATTTAAAATAATTTTTTATGAAAAAAATAATTCTAATTTTTATAATATTTTCAATGTTTTTTTTAGTTTGATGTAAAGAAAATATTCAAAAACAAGAAATAGTTAAAAAAGATATTATAATTTATAAAGATACAATTGATTCAAAAATTGTTTATCCTTCCTATGAATGTCCAGAATTAATGAAGTTATGGATAAATAAAACTTATAATTATTCTATATGTATTCCTGTAAGTTGGGCTTGAATTTGTCCTCATACCTGACATTTAACTTCTCTTTATGATGATGCAGAAACTATTTGAATTGATATGTATGATTCTTTATGAAATGGAATATATGATGTAATAACTTTAATATGAAATGCTAATAATTCTTTATGAAAATATAATATAAAATCTAAATTTTGAAATAAAGAAGTAGTAGAATATTTTAGTATTAATAATGATTGAATAAAAAAATCTAATGGTTTTTATTATATATTAAAAATATGAAAAAATAAATATTATAAGTTTTTATTTGATAAAGAAACAGATAAAATAAAAACTATTATAAATAGTATTAGGGTTTTAAAATAAAAATAAAAAGGTAGAAAATTGAAAAAGGTAATAATAAGCTTTTAGAATATACTATCTTTGATTTAAATAATACTAAAATTAAAGAAAATAATAATTCTATAAATCAAAATATAAATTCAGTAGTTAATAATGCAGATCATCTTGATGAATATGAATTAGATTATGAAATGGATATCATATTTTTTGATTTTATTTATAATGAATATGATGAAAGTAAAAATGCTGATTTTAAAGATTTTTTTTAGACAAAAATAATTAGAGTTCTTATGAACTCTTTTTTTATGCTAAAAATTTTACAAATAAAAAAATATATATATAATCCAGCCATTATTTTATTTATAATTAAAAATTATGAAAATTGAAAGAAAAGATTTAGAAAAATCTGTTGTAGAACTTATTATTGAAGTTCCAACTGGTGATGTTGCTAAATTTAGAAAAAAAGCAGTTAAACATTTAATTGATAATGCTGATATTAAAGGTTTCAGAAAAGGTCATGTTACAGAACCAGTAATTGTAAAACATTATGGAGAAGATTATATTTCTCAAATTACTGTTGATTTTGCTATCGATAAAGTTTATAGAGATGCATTAAAAACTGAAAAATTATTACCAGTTGCTCAAGGAGAAATTAAAGAAATTATTTCTCAAAATCCTATGAAAATTAAAATGGTAGTTGAAGTTTTTCCTGAAATTAATATTTCTGATGATTATAAAAAAATTAAAATTAAAAAAGCTGAATCTAAAGTTTCAGCTGCAGAAATTAAAAATGCTATATCTGATATTGAAACAAAATTTACTACATTTAAAGAAGCTACTAAAGCTGCTAAAATTGCTAAAGAAGATAAAGTTACAATTAATACTCAAGGTTTTGATGCTGATGGAAAAGAATTAGCTAATACTAAAATGGAAGAATATCCATTAGCTATGGGAAAATGAGTTCTAGTTCCTGGTTTTGAAGATGGTATTATTTGAGCTAAAGCCTGAGATAAATTAACTTTAGATATTGATTTTCCAAAAGATTATCATAATAAAGATTTTGCTGGAATAAAATCAAAATTTGATGTTGAAATTGTTAAAATAGAAAAAGCTGTTAAACCAGAATTTACTAAAGAATTTATTGAACAACTAAGAGGTAAAAAAATGGATTTAGATGGTTTCAAACAATTAATTAAAACTGAATTATTAGATGTAAAAGAATCTAATGCAAGAATGGAAGAGGAATCTAAATTAATTGATGAACTTTTAAAAGTTACAAAAATAGATTTAGGTGATAAAATATTAGAAGAACAAATAAAAAGAGTTTTTGAAGAAATTAAACAAAATATGGCACAAGACCAAGTTGTTATGAAAGATTATCTTGAATCATTAAAAATGGATGAAGAAACTTATAAAGAAACTAATGTTAAACCAGTTGCTTTAAAAAGATTACAAGGAGAACTAATTTTAAATAAATTAGCTGAACTTGAACCTAAAAAAGCTGAAGTTACTGATAAACAAATGGAAGAAGAAATTGAAAAAATTAAAGCTGCTTATCAAAATTCTGAAGTTTTAGAAAGATTAACTAAACTATATGAAAAAGGTTCTAATTATTATAATGAACTTAGAACAAGAATTAGTTTTAGAAATTTAATTGAAAGTTTTTATACTAAATAATTATAAATAAAAAAAATCTAGAAAATTTAATTTTCTAGATTTTATTTTATTTTAGCCATTTTTTATATTCTTCATCTCTACCATAAACAATATCCATATAAATATTTTTTATTTTATCTGAAAGAGAATTATCTTTTCAAGATTTAAAATTAATTTTTTCTCCATTATAAGTAATACTTCCAATCAGAGTAACTTCTGCAGCTGTTCCTACAAAAAATGCTTCATCAAAATCTTTTAATTCAGTTGGAAGAATTTTTACTTCATCACAATCAATATTTAATTTTTCTTTTGCTATTTGTATGATTGTAGCCCTTGTAATTCAAGGTAAAATTGTTCAAACTTTTGGAGTAATTAATTTTCAGTTTTTTATAAAAAAAATATTTTCACCAGGTCCTTCAGCAATATTACCTTGATAATCAAGTAATAATCCTTCATCAAAGTTTTCTTTTTTTACTTCTAAACTTACTAAAACATTATTATAATAACCACCACTTACTTTTGCATTCATATCAGCAGTTTCAGGATGCATTCTTTTATATTTAGAAATTTTTACATCAATTGCTTTATCAGACAAATATTTTCCCCAATTCCAAGCAGAAATAACAGTTTCTACACTTGCTCAAGTAGGATTTAGTCCCATTTTTCCTGTTCAGTAATAGACAAGAGGTCTTAAATATCAACTTTCAACTCAACATTTTGCAACAATATCTATATGAGCTTGCATAATTTCTTCTTTAGAAAAAGGAATTTCTAATTCTAAAATACTAGCAGAATAAAATAATCTATCAATATGTTCTTCTAATCTAAAAATTTTAGGTCATTTCAAAGTTGGGTAAAATCTAATTCCTTCAAAAACTCAAGTTCCATAATGAAGAGAATGAGTCAGATTATGGTCAGTAGCTTTATCCCAAGCTACAAATTTTCAATTTTGCCAAATATAGGGTGTTTTTATATTCATAGTTTTGTTTTAAGTTTTAAATTTTTTTGTAGTTTAACGTCTGCTTAGACAAATAATTTATTTATAAAAATTTAATTATTTTTTAGTTTAATATAAATATATTTATATTTGAGTTTTGAGCAAAAGATTTTTATTTTAAATATTTTTTTTCTTCATCAATGATAGTATTTTTTATTATTTCATTACTATATAATGCTAAATTATTTTTTACCAAATTTTTATAATTTTCATCAAAATCTTGTGCAGTATAATCTATTTCTAAATTATAAATTCACATACAATTTGAAATATTAGTTTTTTCTGTTTGAAAAAGAGTAAATTTTTCTCAAAATAATGATTTTAAAGAGTTGTGAATATTTTGATATAATTTATTTTTTCATTCAAAATCTGACATATTTATTGAGAATATTCAATTTTTGTCCAAAACTTTTTTTATTTTTTTTAAAAAATCTAATTTTGTTAAATTTGTAGGGATTTGAGAATTACTTCAATATACATCAAATAAAATTAGATCATATTTTTTATTTTTTTCTATTAACTCATCAATTGCCAAATTTGCATCATTTATAATTAAATTGTCAGTTTTTATATTTAAAATCTCTTTACAAATTCTTAACATAGCACATTCAATATCAATTCAAGTTATTTCCAAATCTTGAAAATGGTCTTCCAAAAACTTTATAAAACTTCCTCAACCAAATCAAATAACTAGAACTTTTTTAGGTATTCATTTTATTAGTCCTCATAAAATACATTTATTGATATAAACAGAATAAGATTCTTTTTCATCTAAATCATACCAAGAATAAACAGATTGAGAATCATCATCATTAGTGATTGTTATTATAATTTCTCATCCAATGTTGGCAACTTCTATAGGTTTTTTAAAAAGGTTAGATGGATAATTTTTTATCATATATATATAGTTATTTATTTTGACTTATCTTATAGTATTATTATAATATTTCAAGTAATTAAAACAATATAATTTTAATAAAAAATATGTCTAATATAAAAGAAAAATCTAAAACAAAAATATATTACCAATGAGAGGCAGGTTCTTATCATCATCAAGCATCACTTGAAATAGAAAAATATCTTTCTATAAAAATTGAAAAGATGATTGGTTTTGATAGTTTTGAAAAATGTTGGGAAAAACTATGAGAGGAAAATACAATATTGATTTTGGCAACAGAAAATTCTTATGCTGGAACAATTTATGAAAATTTGTATAAATTTGAAAAACTTGATGTAAAAATTATTTGAGAATATGATTTACCAATTGATCACTGTATTTGTGGAATAGAAACAGAATTATCAAAAATCACAAAAGTATATTCTCATTTTAAGGCTTTACCACAATGTTATAACTATTTTAAAGAACATAATATTAAAGAACAAATTATAGTTAGTGATACAGCTGGTGCTGCTATTCAAATAGCTGAAACTAAAGAAAAATGAGCTGGTGCAATTTGTTCATCTCTTGCAGCAGAATTATATGGATTAAATATTTTAGACAAAAAAATTCAAGATCAAAAGGGAAATACTACAAGATTTGTTATAATAGTTCCAAAAAAATCAAATATTAAATATTCTAAACAAAAAGATAAAGTTAGTATTTTATTTGAAACAAAAAATATTCCAGCAAGCCTTTATAAATGTCTTTGAGCATTTGCTACAAATAATGTAAATCTTACAAAAATTGAAAGTTTACCAAATATAAAAAATCCATTTTCTTATCTTTTTTGGTTAGACTTTGATTGAAAATTAAGTGATGAAAATGTTATAAAAGCACTTGAAGAACTAAGATTTTTTACAAGTAGTGTAAAGATTATCTGAGAATATTAATACAAAATAGATAAAATGAAAAAAGAAAAAATATTAGTTTGATTATCTGGTTGAGTAGATTCAGCTGTTACTGCCTATCTTTTAAAAGAACAAGGTTATGATATTACAGCTGGTTTTATGGTAAATTATAAAGATGAGACTAATCCAAATTGCCAAACTAAAATAGATAAAATTGAAGCAAAAAGAGTAGCAGAATATTTAAAAATCCCTTTTAAAGTTTTTGACTATGTAGAGAGATATGAAGAAAAAGTTTTAAATTATATGTATGAATGATACCAAAAATGAATTACTCCAAATCCTGATATAATGTGTAATTCACAAGTGAAATTTAGAGCTTTTTTAGATGAGGCTATAGAATTAGGTTTTGATAAAATAGCAACAGGACATTATGCTAGAACTACAAATTGAAAATTATATAAATGAATAGATAATAATAAAGATCAATCATACTTTTTGGCTTGATTAAATAATGAACAATTATCAAAAGCACTTTTTCCAATTGGAGAATTAGAAAAACCAGAAGTTAGAGAAATAGCAAGAAAGGCAGGTCTACCAAATGCTGAGAGAAAAGATTCTCAATGAATTTGTTTCGTTTGAAAAGTAAATATGGCAGATTTTTTGGAGAAAAAAATAAAACCAAAAAAAGGTCTTGTAAAAAATACTTCTTGAAAGATTTTATGAGAACATAAAGGAGTTTTTTATTATACCATTGGACAAAGAAAAGGTCTTGATATTTGAGGGCAAGATGAAGCAATCTTTGTGGTAAAAAAAGATTTAGAAAAAAATGAAATTATAGTTTGAACAAGTTCTGATTTAGAGTTATATGATGATAAATTAAAAATTAAAAATATAAATAATTTGTCTAGTTGGCTATGATGAAAAGCAAAATGTAAAATTAGATATAGACAAGCTGACCAAAACTGTGAAGTTATAAAAATTTGAGAAAATGAATATGAAGTAAAATTTGAAGAAAAACAGAGAGCAATAGCAAGATGACAAATTTGTGCTATATATTTAGAAGATGAATTAGTTATGAGTGGAATTATACAATAAATTTTAAAAAATAAATAAAAATAATGAAAAAAATATTAACAGGAATGAAAGCAACTTGAGAAGGGTTGCATTTAGGGAATTATTTATGAGGTTTAAAAAACTTTTTAGATTTTTCAAAAGGGCAAGATGCTTATGTATTTTTGGCAGATTTACATTCATTAACTTCTGTAAAAGATCCAGAAGTTATGAGAAAAAATAGAAAAGCTATGTTGCTGGATTATTTTTCTTTGATACCAGAAAATAGATTAGAAGAAATTACTATTTATGAACAATCAAAAATTAGCCATATAAATGATATAACTTGGGTTCTTTCAAGTGTTACTCCTTATTCTTTAATGCTCAGAGCTCATAGTTTTAAAGATTCACAAAATAAAAATTCAGAAATTAATATGGCAACTTTTAATTATCCAATATTAATGACAGCTGATATTATAGCCTATGATTTTGATATTGTACCTTTATGAAAAGACCAAACTCAACATCTAGAATTTGCTAGAGATATTGCTGAAAAATTTCATAAAACTTATAAATGTGAAGTTTTCAAATTACCAGTTATTCATTGTGATGAAGAAGTTATGACAATCCCTTGACTTGATGGTAGAAAAATGAGTAAATCTTATAATAATGATATTAAAGTTTTTGAAGAACCAAAAGCATTAAAGAAAAAAATAATGTCTATTACTACTTGAAGTGAAACTTTAGAAGAAGTTAAAAATCCAGAAAGTTGTAATGTATTTGCTTTAATTAAATTATTTGCTTCACAAGAAAAACAAGATGAAATTGCATCAAAATATAGAGCAGGGAATTATTGATATGGTCATGCAAAGCTAGAATTACTTGAAATTTTAAAAGATGTTATTGAACCTTTTAGAATAAGAAAAGAATTTTTAGAAAAGAATTTTGATATAATAGAAAAAAAACTAGCAGAATGAAATGCCAAAATGAATAAACTTGCTTCAGAAAAATATAGTAAATTATTAGAAATCACTTGATTAAAATAAAAAAAATATAGGGTATGAAATTTTTCATACCCTATATTTTTTTATAATTTTAATATTCTAATAATTTTATCAGTAAAACTAAAATCTTCTTTCTTATTTTCTTTAATAAATTCTGGTAAAATTTGTTTTAGTTCTAGTGCAACTGTATTATCAATTTTTAAATCAATAACTTTAATTCATTTTTTATTTAAAAGTAATCTAAGAATTACTGCATTCTCTCATTCATAAATCAGGGTATAACTATCAATTTTTGGAAAATCATAAAAAGATTCTCATATTTTAATTCATAATTCAGATATATTAACATTGATATTATCAAGTGAATTATTTTCAATATATAAAACAAGTCCTGTTAGAAGTAGAACAATAAAACTCATTCAATACTGTTTTGTTAAAAATCACCAAATTACTAGTCAGATAACAATAGATAGTACTACTATATACCACAATTGGCCTCTATTTTTTTCATCAGGAAATGTCCAAGAATATAACATATTTTTAAGTTATTAAATCATTATTTTTTTTCTTATAATAAAATAAGAGAGTTTATCCAAAATTACTAAATATAAATTTAACTATAAACCAAGCTAGGGCAGAAATTGCAAAACCAGTTAATGCCATAATAATAGTTGATCTTCATTTTGTATGATCTCATTGAAGAGAACCAAATAGTAATTTATAAGCTCATACTATTACAAATATTACAGAAATAGTTCAGGCAATTCATAATAAAATATCTATTAAATATTGTATAATATTTGGAATGTCATCTATATGAATGTCACCATCTCTTATTTGTTTTTCATCTTTAACTCATCATAGAAATCATTTTCAAGCAAATGTATTTATATTTGTTGCTAATATAAAATATATAGCAGTCAATTTTAGTATTATTTTTATCATTTTTTAAGTTTTTATATCTACTAAATTTATATCATTATTATCTCACTTATATTGACTAGAATCTTCCATATTAGGATTATAATAATCAGTCATATATTTTATAAGTTCAGATTTATTTAATTCTGTTGCCTTTATTCAAATTCATTCTAAACTAGTTTTTATTTGATTTGATCTATTAACTAATCATTTTTTTATTTTTGAAAAAGTCTTAATTTGTCATCTTATTTTCAAAATATCATCAGCTCAATTTATTGAAGACCAGAAACTTTTAAATGAAGAAAAGAAACTTGTATCTCTAACACTTTCTCATTCAACTGTATCAAATGGTACTATAATATAAAATTCTTTTTTCATTATCTGAGCAACTTCAATTAATTTTTTTAGGTATTCTATATATTCATAAGTTTGATTTTGAAGAAGTGGATTTTTTTGATTTAATGCTTTATCTTTTAAATTTGCAATATAACTATCAATATCTAATTTAGTTGATCTAACTATTATTTGAATTGGAAAACTCAATGAGTTGAGGAATCTTTGAAAACTTATAATAATTGAATCTTGTTCTTCACTAGATTTTAACAAAAAATTTACTGGACTACATTTTAAAATAATTCTAGAAGAGTTATCTTTCATAATCATAATATTTTCTCTTATTTGAGAAAAAGGTAAATATCTTTGTGTTGAATTATAAGGGTCATTTTTTTTGGTTGTTTTAACTGTCATTATATTTTATTAATTTTATCTTCTAAATTTTGTAATTTTTCAATTTTTGATTCAAAAGTTATTTTATTATCTTTTTTTTCATTTGTATTTACAACATAACCAATATCAATAGGTTGAAAACTATCTACTCAACCACTCCATTTTCTATCTGTTCAATTTATATTTGTTCTAAAAATAGATAATATAAATGGGATAAACGTCATTTCTGAATGTTTAAAAATAGCGATTAAAATTGTAATCAATAGTATTATTATACCAGGTATAGCAGCAATTTCTTTTCACAATCATTTTAGACTATCAAATACAGAAAAAGCAATTCATCATCATACCATAATTATAGCTAATTGTTTTAATCATAATCATAATAAAATAGGGTCTTCATTTTCTATCTGTACAGGTATTTTATATTGCATAAACTTTTCTCTTTATTTATATATATTCACATCATAACAAAAAAAATACTTTTTTCAAAGTATTTTTAGCTTTAATGAGCTTTTTCTATAGACAGAAAAAAATTATATTTTATAATTATATTTATATTTTTTTTGATTTTTTATAAAAATAATTATAATATGTTTATAATCTGTTTTATAGGAGGCATGTTAATAATATTTTTTCCTTACGAAGAAAAATATAATTGAGGAGTTCTAATTTTTTATTTTACTGAGGATACCATGTTATCTTCAAAAAAATAATAGGCATCTCTAAATTCTTGGAATACCAAGGAATACAAAATTCTTTAACTGACCATAATACGGATTTAAAAATCTAAATTTATTTAGATTTTTTTATTTTTTAAAAATAGAAAAGAAATGTTATTAAAAAATTTGCAAAAAATCAAAAATACTATAAAATAATAAGCAATTAAGAAGACGGGTTTTCAGAAATGAATTCTCGTTTTCTTTATATAATAAATTATAATTAAAATAAAAATGTTAGATTTAAAAGCAATTGAGGCTGGAATAAAAATGATTTCAAAAGAGAAAAAAATTCCAGAAGAAAAAATTAAAGAAATCATTGAATCAGCTTTAAAAACTGCTTATAAAAAAGATTATTCAGAATATAAAGATGAAGTTGTTAATGTTAATATGGATTTTGAAAAATATGAAATAGAAATTGAAGTAGAAAAAACAGTTGTTAAAGAAGTTGAAAATCCTGGTCTTGAAATTAGTTTTGAAGAATTAGGAGATGATGCTGAAAATTTTGAAGAATGAGATATTATTGAATTAGATGTTACTGATGAAGTAATGAAAGATTGAGGTGAAAGTTTTGGTAGAATTGCATCTCAAGCTGCTAGACAAGTAATTATTCAAAAATTGGGTGATAGTGAAAAAGAAAAAATTTATGATTTATTTCAAGATAAAGAATGAAGTTTAATAAATGTTAAAGTAGAAATGGTTGAAGGTTGAAAAGTAATATTTGATTACCAATGAAATCAAGTAATTTTACCTAAATCTGAACAAGTTTCAAGAGATGTATATGTTCCTCAAAATAGATATTATTTATATGTTGCAGAAGTTTCAAAAGAAGAAAATACATCTCCAAAAGTAGTTTTATCTAGAAAAAGAAAAGAAATAGTTCCTTTAATTTTTGCTGAACATGCACCAGAAATTGAAGAAGGTGTTGTTGAAATTGATAGAGTAGTAAGAGTTCCTTGAGTTAAAACTAAAATGCTTGTTTCTACAACTTTTGATGAAATTGATCCAGTAGGAACTTTAATTGGACAAAAATGAATTAGAGTAAAAGCTGTTATGGATGAAATAGGTTGAGAAAAAATTGATATTATTCCAAATAGTAGTGATGTTTCATTAGTTATCAAAAAATCACTTTCTCCAGCTACTGTTATAAGAGTTGATGTAAATGAAGAAGAATCCTCAGTTGTAGCATTTATTGCAGAATGAGAAAGAGCTAGAGCAGTTGGTAAGAATTGATTAAATGTAAATCTTGCTTCTGAACTAACAGGTTATCAAATATCTATTGAAGAATTAAAAGAAGAAAAATAAAAATTAATTAAAATAAAAATGAAAGTCTTATTTAAAGAATTAGTAATAAATGTTGGTCATCCTGGTGATATAAAAGAAGTTTCTATCTGATATGCAAAAAACTTTTTAATACCTGAATGAAAAGCTGTTGAATTAACTCCTCAAGCTGAAAAAAAATTAAAAGAACAATTAAAAAGTGAAGATAAACGTCAAAGAGAACTAATTGAAAATAGGCATAAAATATCTGAAGAACTTAATTGAAAAACTCTTACTTTTAAATTAAAAACTTGATGAAATGGTAAAGTTTTTGGTTGAATATGAGAAAAAGATATAATTAAACAAATTAAATCTAAATTCAAAATAGAACTTACTAAAAAACATATTGAATTACCAGGTGGTCATATTAAAAAGATTGGAGAGGCTCAAATTTTTATAAAATTATGAAAAGATTCAATGGCTAAAATAATTGCTAATGTGGTAGCAGAATAGTCTAAAAACTATATTCTTAAATTTTATATAATGACAGCATTATGAATTGATTATTGAGATAAAAGATGTTGAATAGCTATTGAAATTGCAGGTTTTAGTATGGCAAAGGAAATTTGTCCTAGAGTCAAAATTATGCAAATTATAAGAAAATATTGTAAAGAATATAATTGTAATACTATAGTTATATGATTACCTTATGATTTGTTTTGAAAAAATATGGTTCAGTTAGATAAAACAAAAAAATTTATAAAAAATGTTGAAGAACTTTTTCCAGATAAAAAAATAGTTTGAGTAGATGAAAGATTTACAAGTTTTGAAGCAGATTCAACATTAAAAGAATTATGAATTTATAATACTAGAAATAATAAAGATGATATTTCAGCACAGATTATATTAGAAACATTTCTTAATAAAAGTAAAGTGTAAAAGCTTTATTTTTTTTGACTAAAATTTTAATGTATGTTTAAATATTATTAATTATATTTAATAATAATAACATTATGAAACATTTAAGAATAAGAAAAAATATATTTTTTATAATTTCGATTCTATATTTTCTCTTATTATCAATTAATTATGTAAATGCATACGAAACATTTAAATTAATTAATATGAAAGCTACGACAGATAAGACAATTGATATACAAATAAGTTGAAATATAAAAGATAATGAGAGTCTCAAAAGTGATTTAGATATTTACAGAAGTATTATTAATACACCTAAAGTAGATATTGAAAATCTAAAAAAAGTAATTTTAACTCTAAAATCAGATATTCAATCAAATAAATCTTATTCACTTATATCTATTTCTAATGTTGAATGAAATATTATTTTTAGAACAGATACTAAATTTTTATGAAAGGAAATTCATAATAATGATCTTATGTGAGAATCTCAATGAATTAAAAAACTTATAATAAAAGATAAGAATACTATAGAATTATATTTTCTAGAAGATATTGATTTAGATAATTTAGATGATTTGGAATTTCAATTATATAAAACTATTGAAGTACAAAAAATAAAAAAAGCATTTGATTCTACTATTATAAAAGTTTTGTTAAAAAATAAAATGGAAAATAATTCTGAACTTTTGGGAACTTTAACATATTTAGAAACAAAGTCTTCAAAAAAAGTACAAATTGAAAAATGAATATATTATTTTTCTACAAAAGAATTAAGAAAATATGATCCATTAGCTGATCAGTATTTTTTGAAAAATTCAGGTAATCAATCATTAGAAGATACTTTAACAAATGCACTAGATAATTCTAGAGAACTAAATTTTGAAAATTGAGAATTATTAGATTCTGAAAATGAAATAAATAGAGAATTAGAATCTGCAAAAGAAAAAGATATAGATGATAAAAAAACACAATTAGAACAAATGGCTCTGAGACAAAAACAAACTCCAGAATCTTGAGCTGAAACTTGGGTGTTAATATTTGTTACATTTATCGTAAATACTTTCTACTTTTTGTCTAGAAGAAAAAGACAATAAATGAAGAATATCATTGATAAAAAATAAAAAAAATAGTTTAATATATATAATTATATATTAAACTATTTTTTTATGATAGAAGAAGTTATAAAGCCTAACTACAAAATAAAAGATCAACTTTTACAAATAATGGTTGATAATGAATGAAGTGATATGTATATCACTGTTTGAACATACCCTGGGATAAAAATAGGTTGAGAAATTCTAAAAATTGATGAGTGAATTGAAAAAATTACGTATGAAGATACTGAAAAATTTACTCATTCATTATTAACAAAAGGACAGCATACTAAATTGTTAGAAACAAAAAATCTGGATTTTTCATTTGCATTTGGAAATAGAAGATTTAGATGAAATATAAGTTTTCAAATGAATAATTATATGATTGTTTTAAGACTTCTTACTGCTAAAACACCTAATATTAAAACACTTAATCTACCTGATATTTATGAAAAAGTATGTAAAGTAGGGCAATGATTAATTTTAGTTACTTGACCTACAGGTTCTTGAAAATCTACTACATTAGCAGCATTAATTGATTATATTAATACAAATTATGAAAAACATATTATTACAATAGAAGATCCTATTGAATATGTACATAAGCATAAAAAATCGATTATAGAGCATAAAGAAATATGAAGAGATATACTTAACTATAATATGGCATTAAAATGAGCTATGAGGCAAAATCCTCAAGTGATATTATTTGGGGAGATGAGAGATAGAGAAGAGATAGAAATGGCTCTTAGATTAGTAGAAACATGACATATAGTTTTTTCTACACTTCATACAAAGTCGGCTTCTCAAACTATATCAAGAATAATTGATAGTTTTCCATCTGATAATCAAAATCAAGTTAGATTAAATTTAGCAGATTCTCTTGTAGCTATTTTTTCTCAGAGATTACTAAAAACTCAGGATCAAAGTTGAGTTAAAATGGTAAAAGAAATTCTTATAAATAATTTAGCTATAGCCAATTTAATTAGGGAAAATGATATTTTTCAAATACCTTCTGTTATGCAAATGTGATCAGAAGAGTGAATGCAATTATTAGAATCAGATATAGTTGAATTAATTCTTTCTGGAAAAATTTCAGAGGAGGAATGATTAAAATATTCTAATAATCCTAAACTTGTGAGAGAAAATTTAAATAATTAAAAAATAGTTAATTCTATTTTTTTTTTATAAAAAAAATTAGAAATAAAAAAAAATAATTTCAATTAAGAAATTATTTTTTATAAATCAAATGTTGATTAGTAAGGAAGGTGAGTTCATTGATCTACAACAGCTTGATCATCTGTAGCTTTAATTAAACCTGCTGTTTCTTCATTAGCTAATTTAATTGTATTACCAGTTTGAACTTCTTCAAAATGTAAAGTAACACCATCATCATCAACTCTTTTAATTTTTACAGGTGTTACACTATCAGCAATTGAAACATAATCATTTGTTTTGAAAAAATTAATATCATCTTCACTTAATACTATAGTTTTTTTACCAGTTACTTGAGTAAATTTTTTATTATTAGCATCTCTAGCAACATAAGCACCTTTTATAACTGCTTGTTTATCATCATTAATATTAACTACTCATGCTAATTCAAATCTACCACCGGCAGTTTTAGTAGCACCAATTTTATATTCTTCTCCATTTGCAGATTTAAATTCAGAACCTTTAATAGATAAAGCCATATAATTTAATGTACCTGCTTTATAATTGTCATCAGTAGTACCTGTACCTGCATAATTAGCACTTGTAAGTTGAGTAGTAGTATCTTTTTTAATAAATCCCATTACTGAAGAAGTATTCATTCTATTAGTATCTATACTTCTTGCAAGAGTACTTAATTCTTCTATAACTGTAGAATTTCTTGCTTTTTTAGTAAATCATTTGTAATTCATAAATCAAATAGTACCTAAAACAGTCAAGATAGTAATAACAACAATTAATTCTACCAATGTAAACGCTTTTTTTGTAGTTTTTCTCATTTTCTTTTGAAAATTAGAATATAAAATATTATTTTGTTTTATAATTATTTATTATATATTTTAAGTAATTAATCTAAAAATATAATATATAATTGTTTTAGGAAAAAATATAATCCTTTTATTTAGTTTTAATTTAATGCTTCAACCAAAAGCAGAACTATAATATAGTATTAATGTCTTTTTTGCAAGAATATTTTCATATTTCTTATAGACAAAAAAGATTAAATATTTTATAATATATTTATATATTCCCAGCTATTTTACCTAATTGGAAAAATGGAAGCATAACAGCAATAACTATGACTCAAACAAGAAATCAAACAATAACAATGATAATTGGTTCCATCATATTTGAAAGATTTCATATATATCTTTTTAGTTCTCAATTATAATTTTTTCAAAGTTTGTCTAATGATTTTGATAAACTTCAAGTTTCTTCACCAGTACTTACTACATATGCAAAATCTTCTGAGAATAATTTATTGTTATATACATTAGTTTCATATTCCAAATTAAGTCATAATGATTTTGAAATAGTTAATCAAATCTCAACTTCATTCTTAATTCTAATTAATTCTTTTTTATATAACAAATTTGGTACGACTCTACTGGAAGTCTTTAATGCATCAAGTAATAATACTCAAGAATTTTGTAATAATACAAATGCTTTGATAAAATATATTATATTTGATTGTCTAACTATATATCAAAAAATTGGTAATTTAGTAAAAAATGCAGCAAAAAATATTTTTCATATATAAGTTGAATTTATTATTTTTATAAAAATAATAAAAGATATTATTCATAAGATGAATATATGCCATTGATTTGACATAAAATTTGAAATTCAAATTACAAATTGAGTAAGTGCTGGTAATTCAGTATTGGCCTTTTGAAAAGATTCTGTAATTTTTGGTATAATAAATATCATCATAAAAGTTACCATTGATATTGTTAAAATCAATAATATCATTGGATATATCATTGCACCTTTAACCTTTCATTTTAATTCTATATTTTCTAATAAAGTGCTATCTAATTCATTTAGAATCAGTCATAATTGTCATGTCTGTTCTCAAACATCTATAAGAGATATAGTCAAATTATCAAAAACATTCTTGTAATTACTCATAGTATCACTTATTTTGATTCAGTTATCTATATTTTGTTTTATTTCACTAACAATATCTCTCATATAAGGATTACTTGTTTGTTTGATTAATATAGTCAAAGCTCACTTTATATCAATTCAAGAATTTATAAAAATAGAAAGTTTATTTATAAATTGCCACATTTCTTTTTTTGAAACACTAGAAAATAATATAATTTCTCTATTTTGAAATCATATTCATTTTTTTGTTTTATTTGATTGTGCATCTTTTGCTTTTTGGAGTAAAAGGACAAATTCAGTATTATCAAAAAATCAGTGTTTATCGTAAAATGTTTTTTGTTTAAACATATATTTTGTTATTTTATATTTTTCAATCTTTTCTAATAATAGATTCAATTTCCTTAATTACAGTTTTATAGTCTCATTTTTTATATAATCATTCTAGAAGATTGTATTTATTTCTAATTTTCTTATTTTTAATTTCTATTCTATATTGAGTTTCATTTTCAATGGCTTTTTTAAGATAAAAATTTATTTTTTCATTAATCCATCATTTTTTAATATATTTGATAGACTCTTGTTTTAATTTTAGATATTCTCAAATCTGATATAATTTTTTTAACTTGGATAATATTGATTTTAATTTTATCTCTTTTTTTATTTTTATAACTTCTTTTTGTATTTGAATTTTATTTTTTCACACCAGTCTTTTTTGTTCTTTTACTGGAATATTTTCTTTATTAGAAATATTATTTATAAAAATTGAATTTTGTCATTGTATATCAAATGAAGAATCTCTTTTTAATAAAAGTATAGTATTGTCATCTTTAAAATTGGCTCATCATTTAAAAGAAAAAATATTTTCGTTTATTTCTTGATATATGTCTTTTGAATTATTAAATGAAATACAAGCATATTTGAAATTTTCTATTAATCTATCAATTCAATAAAATTCTCAATTTATATTTTTGAAATCTATAGTTCAATCACTAAAAATTAAAATAATATCTCATTCTTCTAATATCAGATTATTAACTTTGATATTATTTTTATTTTTTATTAATCTTACCCCAGCAGCTAAACCTCAAGAAATATGTTTTTCTACAGTTCCAGTTTTTTTTCTATAAACCAAAATTGGTTCATGTCACATTCATATATAATTTATTTTTTCTATTTCTTTTTTATCAATTTCAAAAAGAATAGTAGTTAAAAAGTTTCTATTTTTTAGGTCTTGTTTTAATCAATTATTAATTTTATATGCTAGTTCAGTTAAATCTTTATTAACATATTTATAAAAAAGTCTTATTAAAAGTGTAATAATTAATCAAGCTCTAACTCACTGTCATGTGGCATCTCAGATATATAAATTATATTTTTTCTTTGATTCCTTAAATCAAAATGTATCACCAGAAATTTTTCATATTCACAATATTTTTCCAAATAAATCATATCATAATATTTGATTTTTTCTTAGTTCTTTAATTAATCAACTATGAATAATTTCTAATTTTTTTGTAATTTTTTCTGTATTACTGATATCATCATTTTTTGTTAATAAGACAACTTCATCTATTAGTTTATTTTTTTTATTATTTTCTTTAATATTTGTATATATAGAAAATAAACTTTTAATTTTTTGAGAGAAAGTCTTATTTTTTGTATTATCTTTTTCTTCTGAATTTTCTTCAAATTGATTGAAACTGATAGTTTGTCCAGTTAGTTTTTGTGCTTCTAAAACCAGACTTTTTCAATTTTCTTCTTCTATTTTTTGATTTTTTTCAATATCTTTAAGTATTTTTGCTCTTTCTTTATTATAGAATTGTATAACTAAAGAATTTGTACTATTCTCTTCTAAAAAATTTTTTAATACGTCTAATGCTTGATCATCTTTTCATATTTTTATTAATTCTTCAATTTTAGATTCAATATTTTTAAATTCTATTTTAAAATCTTCTTTTTGAACATTTTTATTATATTTTATTCTATTTGTATGTATTTGCTTAAGTAGATTTTCTAATTCTTCTTCTTTTTTATTAAATCTTTCTAATTGGATATTTTTTTCAAGTTCAATATCCGATTTATTTCATCATCTTTTTAGAGTAGTTAATAAGTTTTCAAATCATAATTTTTCAGCTTCTTTGATTCTATTTACCAAATTTTCAGCTTTTTCAAAATTATTTAATGATATTAATGTTTCTACAGTTCTTATTGCTTCATCATACCCATTTATAGATTTTGGTATAATCTTACATTTTGATTCAGATTTAGATAATTTAATTTCTAAATCTTTAATTTCTCCATTTTTTTTATTTAATATTTCTAGTATTTTATTTTTTTTAATTTCATATTTTTTTATATTTGTCCTATCTAATTTTTTTATTAAAGAATCAGCATTACTTTTTTCAGTAATAAAAACTTTTTTTAATAATTTATGTGCCTCATCCCATTTTTTTTCTTCAATATAAAAATCAGTAATTTCCAATGCATCTTGATAATTTCTTATATTTTTGGTATTTATCTTTTTTCTAAAAATATTGAACATTTTTTTATTTTATTAAATTAATTTTAATACTTCTTCTAATGTAGTTTCTCAAAAACTTGCTTTTATAAGTCAATCTTGGATAATACTAATCATTCAGTTTTTCATAGCCTCTTCTTTTATTTCATTAGAACTTTTTTTACCAAGTATCATTGGTTCTAAATAGTCTTCACTTATTAATATTTCGTGAACTCACAATCTTCATTTATATCCTGTATGTCAGCACATTTCACATCATATTCATTTATAAAATGTTATTTCTTCAGTATTTTCTTCTTCTGTTATTGGTAATAAATATTTTTCTATCATTTTATTTTCTGTGATAGTTGGCTTATATTCTTTTTTACAATTTTTACAGATTTTTTTTGTAAGTCTTTGACTTATTATCATTTTCATTGCAGAACTTAACAAAAATGGTTCAATTCACATATTAATCAATCTTTGAATTGTTGCAGAAGCTGAATTTGTATGTATAGTTGATAGAACTAAATGTCCAGTTAATGCAGCTTCAATAGCTAACGTTGCAGTCTCTTCATCTCTTATTTCTCATACCATAATAATATCAGGATCTTGTCTCACCAAACTTCTTAATCATTCTGCAAAAGTATATCATATTTCTGGTTTAACTTGTGATTGGTGCACATAATCAATATCATATTCAATAGGATCTTCTAATGTAGAAATATTATATTGTAAAGGATTAAAATTTTTCAATATTCAAAATAATGTTGTAGATTTTCAAGATCATGTAGGTCAAGATATAAGTATAATTCAATAATTACTTTTTAAGGCTTTTTTTACCTTTTGTAAATTAATATCAATTAATCATAACGCTTCAACATTTGTGAATGTAGTATCTTGTTTTAATATTCTCATTACTATTTTTTCTCAGTATGTTGTTGGAAGAGAAGAAAATCTAATATCTATACTTACACTTTCTTTTTCATAGAAAAAAACTATTTTTCAATCTTGAGGTTTTTTATTTTCATCAATTTTTACTTTAGCTAAAACTTTTAATCTAGTGATAATAGCACTTGTATTATCAGATTTAATTTTATCAAAGATTTTAAAATCTCAGTCTATTCTAAATCTTATTAAAATAGATTCTTTCAATGGTTCAATATGTATATCAGACACATCATTTTCTATAGCAGTTTTAAAGACATTATCAATATAAGTGATTGTATTTCAAAGGTCTTGTTTTATATTTATATTGTCTATTTCAGATATTTTATACATTTTTTTAAATAGTTTAGTAATATATTTTTCTTTTTTATTATATCACTACTTTAAATAAAAGTTAAATATATTATGTTGACATATTTATATAAATATTTTTTATACTTAATAATAAAAAAACAGAATATATTTTTTCTACATTCTGTTTTTAGTAATTTTTATTTTATATTGTTTTTTTCTTTTTTTCTAAAAAAAACTTTATTTTTTATTTTTGTATAAAAATGCTTTTATTTTTTTTAGTTTCCTCACATCCATTTTTGTTTCTTGGTTAGAATTGTCTTTAACTTTTTGATTTTGTGTTTCAAAATCTTTTAAAAATATATTATCTAATCCTTGAATAAAACCATATAAATCATTGTATATTTTTTCATTATATTTATAAATTTTTGTTCAATTATCATTTGTCTTATATTCAAAATTTATTTTTTTTCAATATTTATTAATTATATCTTTTTTCCATTGTTGTTGAATATTATTTTTTTTAAGATTATCTTTTATAATAGTATTTTTATATCATAAAATTTCAGTTTTCATTTGCTCTACATTATAAATTTCTAATCATAATATAAAAATTCATATTAAAGATATTGTTATCATTGATATCAATCAGTAAATTAAACCAGGTCTAGTTTTAGATAATTGTTTTAACTTACTTATAATAAATACTTGTTCTGTCTCAAAATCAGATTTATAGTTGTTAAACTCTATATCAGGAGAAGTATCTGTTTTTATAGTTTTTAAATTAATATTTATATCTTCTTCAGATTTTAAATTAATATTTTTTTCTTTATCTTCTTCAGTTTTTAAATTAATATTTTTTTCTTCTTCAGTTTTTATATTAATATTTTTATCTTTATCTTCTTTAGATTTTAAATTAATATTTATATCTTCTTCAGTTTCTAAATTATTGTTTTCTAAATCAGTACTTATTACTTTCTCTTTAATTCTTAATTTTATACTAGAATTATTTTCTATTTCAGTATTTTTAATTTCATCTATTGGAGTATCTATTTTAGAATTTTTTTCAATATTTATGGATTCTTTTGGCTGTGTTACAGAAGATAGACTTGGTTTTTCTCTTTTTTTTAACATTCAAGAAAGATTTATTTTTTCTGGCATAGTTTTGTTTTGTTAATAAAATATTTTTTATATAACTATATAATATTATATTTTATAAAATAAAGCAAATAAAAGTCAAATTATAAATAAAAAATACTAATTTATTACCTAAAAAAAATATTATCTTGCTTTAAAATAAATAAAAAAAACAACTTTTTTAAAAGTTGTTTTTTATTAATTTTTTTTAAACTCTAATTTTTGTAATCTTTTCTTTAAATTTTAAACATTTTGATGTTATACATTTTCAAGAAATTCAGGCAAATAATGGAAGTATTCACATAAACATAATTAATGAGTCAACATCAAGTTTATTAGGATTTTCAGGTAATATTTTACTAGATATATAGAATAGAAAAATTCAAAAAACAATTTGTATTATTCTCATATATACTTTTTTAAGTAAACATATTCTAGTTATTCACATTAATAATGGTACAATTCATAGTGCTATAAAAAAATATTTTATATAATCTATATAATTACTATTAATATTCATCCAAAAGAAATTTGTTTCTATCTTATTTCATTGAAATATTAAATTGTAATATAATGAGCTTATTAATATCATTCAGAAAATTATTCTTCATATATGTATTGTTAAGTCACTAGGTCTTTTTTGTAAAAATTTTATAAATCACATCATAGTTTTATTTTTAATTATTAAATTAATTCAAATTTATTTTATAAAAAAACTAAAAAAATCAAAATTAATTTTGACTTTTTATAATAAAATATATAATAGGGCAGACTTTTGGAAGAAAAGATAATAATGGGATATCGCCAAGTGGTAAGGCAACGGACTTTGACTCCGTTATCGGGGGTTCGAATCCCTCTATCCCAACCATAAAAAAAATAAACAATATTTTATTGAAAAAATAAAGCTAAAGTCAAATTAGGGGATTTTATCTTTGGGTTTTCCCATAAAATATTTTATATAATTAAAAATTAAATTATGATTGCTATTATAGAATTAGGTTGAAACCAATTCAATGTAAAAGTAGGTGATGTTGTTGATGTTAAAAAATTAGCTTTAAATGTTGGAGATACTTCAAATGTAGAAGCTTTATTAATTTCTGATGAAGAAGGTAAGGATACAAAAATAGGTACTCCAACAATTTCTGGTTCAAAAATTGAATATAAAGTTATTGAACAATTTAAAGGTGCAAAAGTTAGAGTTTTTAAAATGAAATCTAAAAAGAGATATATGAAAAATGTAGGTTTCAGACCTCATTTAACTAAAATTGAAATTACTTCAATTGCATAATTCTCTAAAAAAAAACTTGTTTTTATAGTATTTAAAAGTACTATACTTACAAGTTTTTTTGTTTTACAAAAAAAAATAATTTTTAAACAGATATTTTGAATCATAAAGTAAATATACAAGCTAGAATCAAAAGGCATTCAAGAATTCTAAAAGAGAATTTAGGTAATACATTAAATTATTCTTCAAATAATACAATATGATATAAAATTGTAGTAATGATTATAATTTTATTGTTTCCTATATATCCATTATATCCCACAATTACTAGTTTTTGAGATACAAGAACTTCTTTTTATAGATGAGATATTGATGAAGAATCTATTTTAGACTCATTTGAATTTTGAAAAGAATTAGGTTCAGATAACAATGAAACTTTATTTGAAGCAAAAGATTCATTTCTAAGTATTTGAGCATTGATTGATGATGATGAACCATCATTTCAAAAATTAATAACTTATGAAGTTAAAAAATGAGATAATATATCAACAATTGCTGAAAAATATAATATTTCTAAAAATACTATTATATGGGCAAATAATCTAAAAACAAAAAATAAAACATTAAAGATCTGAACAAAATTAACATTTCCTCCAGTTACTGGAGTAATTTATAAAGTAAAAGGTTGAGATACAATTTCAGGTATTTCTTACAAATATAATATTCCTTCTAAAGATATTATAGCTCAAAACTGAATAAAAAATAATTATTTAAGAATATCTCAAAAATTAGTAATTCCTTGATGAGAATACATAAAAGAAGTAGTTACTAAAAGAAGAAAATATAGAAGAAAAAAGAGTTATATAGCTAGAAATATTAATAGAAAATGAATGTATCCTTTGAGATGGCATAGACCATATTCTTGAGCTTGGTGAAATTGTACCTGGTATGTTGCTTCTTATAAATCTGTAGATTGGAGAGGGAATGCAAATAGATGGTTAATAAATGCTAAAAGAAGATGACATGCAGTAGGGAATTATGCTGTAAATTGAGCAATAGTTGTATTATGATGAAGATGATATAATAGAAAATATTGACATGTTGCTATTGTTAGAGAAATTCGTAAAAAAGAATTAATTGTTTCAGATATGAATTATAGAAGATTAAATCAAGTAACTATAAGGAAAATTAAAAGATATTGAAGTCATATTAAATGATATATTTATGTAAAATAGTAAAAAAATAATTTAGTAAAAAATACTAAATTATTTTTTTATATTAATATTTAATCTTTAATAAATATTATAAAAAAAATAAAATCTGGAAAAAATAAAGACATAAAAAATTACATTGATAAAAATATTTTTTATCTATAATAGAATAAGAAATATTAAAAGATTTTTTAAAATGAAAAAACTAGGGAGAAAGATAATAGATATATTATAAATAAAAATAATTATTTTTTTATGGAAATAGAATATAAATATAAGGAAAGATATAATCCCAAATCTAATAGATTAGAAAAATTTGATTATTCTTCAAATTGATGATATTTTATCACAATTTGCACAAAAGATAGGGAAGAAGTTTTTTGAGAAGTTATTAAGGGAGAGATGGTTTTAAATTTCATATGAATTGAATTAAAAAAAGAAATAGAAAATATTCCTATTTTTAGAAGAAATGTTATTCTAGATGAATTTGTAATAATGCCAAATCATATTCATTTTATAATATTTTTAGAATATAAAGATTTAAAATGTAAAGATTTAAAATGTAAAGATTTAAAATGTAAAGATTTAAAATGTAAAGATGTTCCGGTGGAACATCTAAATCTAAATAATACAAAACATCTAAATCTAAATAATACAAAACATCTAAATCTAAATAATACAAAACATCTAAATCTAGATAATACAAAACATCTAAATCTAGATAATACAAAACATCTAAATAACAAATTGTGAGATGATAAGGAGATGTTCCACCGGAACATCTTTACAGATAATCAAAATATAAATTTAGAAAAATTTAGTAAAAAATATTATTCAAATATATCACCTAGAAAATGAACATTATGAAACATAATAAAAATGTTTAAATCATTTTTTTCTAAAAATATAAATAAAATACAAAATGAAATTTTTTTTGCTTGGCATTCTAACTATTATGATAGAATAATCAGAAATGATGATGAATTAGATAGAATAAGAAAATATATTTTTGAAAATCCATTAAAATGGGAATTAGAAAAGAATAATAAAGAGAATATATTTATGTAGAAAATTCAGAGAGATGTTCCACCGGAACATCTGTACAAAAATTAGAATATAAAAAAATGTAAAGATGTACTGCTGGTACATC
>JAUTWP010022220.1:40800-66189 GCA_033042655.1 Cyathermia naticoides
TAATTTCCACCGGAACATCTGTACAAAAATTAGAATATAAGAAAATGTAAAGATGTACTGCTAGTACATCTAATTTCCACCGGAACATCTGTATAAAAATTAGAATATAAAAAAATGTAAAGATGTACTGCTAGTACATCTAATTTCCACCGGAACATCTGTACAAAAATTAGAATATAAGAAAATGTAAAGATGTACTGCTAGTACATCTAATTTCTACCGGAACATCTGTACAAAAATTAGAATATAAAAAAATGTAAAGATGTACTGCTGGTACATCTAATATTAAAAATTAACCAAATAAAAAATGATAAAATTATCTAATTTCCCATTTAAAACACAAAAAACTGTACCAAATGGGAGTGATAATAAATCAACTTGAATTTTACTTCAAGCTGGATTTATAAGACAAACAATGGCAGGAGTTTATACTTATACAACTTTAGGGCTAAAAGTTTTAAGAAAAATAGAAAATATTATAAGAGAAGAAATGGATAATTATGGAGTTGCTGAAACTCTTATGCCATCTCTTTCTCCAAAAGAACTTTGGGAAAAAACAGGTAGATGGGATACAATTGATGTTATGTTTCATTTACCTGCTGCTAATAATAAAGAATATTGACTTAATTCAACTCATGAAGAAATAGTAACTCCTCTAATGTGAGAATTTATTCAATCATATAAAGATTTACCAACAAGTGTTTATCAAATTCAAAATAAATTTAGAAATGAAAAAAGAGCAAAATCTTGAATTTTAAGATGAAGAGAGTTTTTAATGAAAGATGCTTATTCTTTCCACTCAAGCGATGAAGATTTTGAAAAATATTATGAATGAATGAAAAAAGTTTATTTAAATATTTTCAAAAAAATTGGTCTTTGAGAAGATACAGTTATTGCTCTTGCAGACTGATGAACTTTTACAGAAAAATTTTCTCATGAATTTCAAGTAAAAACTGAAATAGGTGAAGATACTATTTATGAATGTCAAAAATGTGAGACTAATTTTAATGAAGAATTAATAGATTTATCAAAAGGTTTTAAATGTCTAAAATGTAATAATCAAGAATTTATAAAATTTTCTGCATCAGAAATCTGAAATATTTTTCCACTTGAAACTAAATTTACTAAGGCTTTCTGAGTTCAATATTTATGAGAAGATAATAAAATGCAAACTCCGTTAATGGGGTGTTATGGAATTTGAGTAAGTAGGGCAATGTGATTAGTTGCTGAAAAATATGTTTGAGAAAAGGGGATTGCTTGGCCAAAAAATATTGCTCCAGCTAAATATTATATTGCTGTAATTTGAGAAGAAAATATTGAAAAAGCACTTGAATTAATTGATAAATTAAATTTAGATAAATCTGAAATTATTTTAGATGATAGAATGTGAAGAAAAATAGGTTTTGGTCAAAAGATGTGAGATGCAGAATTATTATGAATTCCAAATATAATAGTTATTTCTAAAAAAACTTTAGAACAAGACTCTTATGAATTAAATTGAGAGAATATAAAAATATAATTTGTATTTTATAAAAAAAAATATATAATTTTCATATTAAAATTTTAAAAACAAAAAATGGAAGGAAATACAATAGGGGAAAATAATATTGAAGAAAATAGTATTAAAGAAAATAAAAACTTTACTTGAGAAATAATAGATTTTTTAAAAGATTTATTTATTATAATTATAATTGTTTTACTAATTACAAAATTTTTAATCTCAATATTTATAATAAGTGGTCAATCAATGTATTCTTCATATTATGATAAAGAATTTATCTTAGTTGATAGATTTTCAGCTTTAGATTATTCTAGTTTTAAAAAACAAGATGTGAAAAGATGAGATGTGGTTGTAATTATGCCAGAGGTCGATCCAAGTAAAAAATATTATATAAAAAGAGTTGTTTGAATGCCTGGTGAAACATTAAAAATTGAATGATGAAGAGTTTTTGTTAAAAAAATATGAAAAGAAGATTTTGAAGAATTAAATGAAAAATATCTTAGTAAAGAAAACTATCAAAATACAGAAGTTGATACACAAAGGAAAGAATATATATATATAATTCCAGAAAATAAATATTTTGTAATATGAGATAATAGAGCACATTCAAGTGATTCAAGATCTTGTTTTCAATTTACTTGTAGTGGTGGAGAAAGAGATAATTTTATTGCTAAAGATAAAGTTGTTTGAAAAGTTTTATTAGATTTATGATACTTTAATTTTTCTAATTTTTCTTTTACTCATTCATATATTAAAAAAGATTGAAAGCCTATTTCAACTAAACCTAAATGGACTCATTCTGTTGATAGTTATAGATATTAATATCTAATTTTATACCATTTTTGGTACTCCCTTTAATATTAAAGGGAGATATTTTTTTATATAATTAAAAAATAATTTATGGAAAAGTTTTACTTAATAGATAAGGAAAATTGAATTTCTAGTTTTGATATAATTAGAAAATTAAGAAAAAAGATTCAAATAAAAAAAATGTGACATACTTGAACATTAGATCCTTTAGCTACAGGATTAGTTTTAATAGCTGTATGAAATTATACTAAACTAATCCCTTATTTAGAAAAAGATAGAAAAACTTATATAACTACAATTAGATTAGACTGAACAACCTCAAGTTATGATTTGGCAGAAAAAGTTGAATTTTTATCAAATGAAAAAATAAAACATTTTTGAAATACTTTATCACAAAAAAAAATAGAGGAAATTTTAAAAAATAATTTTACCTGAATTATAGAACAAATCCCTCCAAAATTCTCAGCTGTCAAAATCAATTGAAAAAGGGCATATGACTTAGCTAGAAAATGAAAGGATTTTGAAATAAAATCTAAAAAAATAGAAATATTTAAAATAGAAATATTACAGTATAATTATCCAGATTTAGAATTAGAAATAGAAGTTAGTGCAGGAACTTATATAAGAAGTATAGCAAAAGATTTATGAAATATCCTAAAAACAGGATGATATTTAACAAAATTGAGAAGAACGAAAATTGCTCATTTAAATTTAAAACAGTCAAATATTTTAGATAAGATAGAAGATAAAAACATTTTGGATATAAAAACTATTTTCAATTCAAAATATTTTTTGGAAGTAGATAAAAATTGAAATTATAATAATTGAGAAATTAATAAACAAGATTTTGTAAGACTTAATAATTGACTTGAAAGATTAAGAAAATTTAATTTGGAAATTAATAAAAATTATTTTCTATATAATGGAGAAAAAATAACAAATGTAATAATGTTTGATTGAGAAAAATTAATTCCTATTAAAAAAATAATATAAAAAACAGTTATAAATATTGCATTTTTTTTTTATCCTTATATAATATTTTTATGTATATATTAATATAAAATAAAATATGAAAAAATTTTTAAATGAACTTGTAGAATGAAACAAGTTTGAATTAACTATTGATACAGCTCTCTTTAACAAAGATATTGTTCTAAAAACAGCATATCAATTTCTAGATAGAGGTTATTTTTTCTTTAAAATTGATAATGATAGTATTATCCTTCAATTTACAAAAAGAGAAGAAAACCAAGAAAAACCAGAAAATATAATTTGAGATTTTTCTGATAGTTTGCTCGAAACTACATTAAGAGATAAACTTGAAAAAGATAACAAAATAATCAGAGAAACTATTGTAGAAAAAGCAATAAATTGACCATTAGATTATAATAATTTTGTTAGTTTAGATACAGAAAATCAAGATAATAATCAAGATAATAATCAAGATAATAATCAAGATAATAATCAAATAGATTTTGATAAAGATATCGATGAAATTTTAAAAGAAATTGAAAATGATCCAGAATTAAAAATAGATGAAGAAGAAATAGAAAAAATACTTAAAGAAATTGAGGATGAAACAGAATCTGAAAATGAAACTCCAGTTATAACTGTTGACCCAGAAGCTGTAAAAAATATGAAAAAAAAATTTAAAAAATAAAAAAATATGAAAAAATATATAATAGATAATGAAATATATCCTGAAAATATTATAGAACAGGCAATTTCTGATTTTAAAGAAGTTTCAGAAATAAAATTTGTGAATAATGAAATAATAATTAATTCAGAAGAAGATTCTGATGAAATTTTTAATGAATTTATGAATTATATTATTTGATTAATTAATGAATAATAAAAAATGTTAAATTTAGAACAAATAAAAAAAACTAACACAGATAAAATTGGATTTTTTAGATTTAAGAAATTTGATAAGAATACTTATCTTATTACTAATGATGCCTGAAAATTTGAATTTTTAAATTTGGAAGAATTTAATGATTTTTTAGAATGAAATGTTGAACATTTAGAAAAATATGATGATCTAGTTAAAAAAGGTTTTATTAAAATTGATGATTATCAGGAAAGGCTTACTTGAAGTATTGCTTTAAAAAATCATTTTGTGGGAATAGGTCCTACTCTTCATATGATAATTACAACATTAAGATGTAATCATAAATGTAAATATTGTCATGCTGCTGTTGCTCCAATGAATGCAAAAGATATGGATATGAGTATAGAAACTGCCAAAAAAGTTGTAGATACTATATTCTATACTAATTCTCAAAGTTTGACTATTGAATTCCAAGGGTGAGAATCAATGGTAAATTATGAAGTTGTACAATTTGTAACTACTTATGCAAAAGAAAGAGCATTACATTTAAAAAAAGATTTAAGTTTAGTTATGGTCTCAAATTTAACTCTTTTAACAGAAGAAAAACTTACTTGGCTATTAGATGAATGAGTTGACATTTGTACAAGTTTGGATTGAGATGAAATAACTCATAATAATAATAGAGCAGGTTATAAAGAATGAAACTCTTTTGAAAAAGTTACATATTGGATGAAAAGAGTAGAAGAAGAAAAATTAAAAAGAAATATGTGAAAAATATGAGCTCTTTTAACAGTAACAAAAGAAACTCTTCCAAAATATAAGGAAATAATTGATACTTATGTAGAATTATGACAAGATTGAATATTTCTGAGATGGTTAAATCCTTATGGTTTTGCAGCAGCTGAGAAGAAATCTTTAGCATATACATGAGAAGATTGGATAGACTTTTATAAAAAGTCTTTAGATTATATTATTGAAATTAATAAAAAGTGAACTTTTTTTAAAGAGAATATTACATCTGTTTATTTAATGAAAATTTTTAATTCTAGAGATCCAGCATTTATGGATATAAGAAGTCCTAGTGGAATTGCAACTTGATGTATTGCCTATAATTTTGATGGTAAAATATATGCTTCAGATGAATCAAGAATGCTTTGAAGAATGTGAGATGATTCATTCTTTATGACTAATGCAACAGATAATGCAGAAGAAAATTATAAAAATATGATTAATTCTGAAGTGACAAAAATTTCAGTACAATCAACTACTTTAGATGGATTACCATGATATAATGAACATGTATATAAACCTTATCTAGGAGTAGATATTATACATAATTATAAAACTACTTGAAATTTATATACTCCTATTATGAAAGATGAAAAAAGTGATTTACAAATAGCTATAATAGATTATATCTTTAAAAAACTTAGAAATTCAGATGATAAAAAAGTCTTAATGAGTTGGTTGTAATAAAAGATATTATTTGATTAGATAAAGGAGAAAAATAATTTTTAATTTTAAAAAAAGATGTGAGAAAATAAAAAAAAGTTTTTTCCAAAATTAAAGAAAAAACTAAAGTGATTTTTAGCTGATGAGAGTTGAAAAATTACTAAAAAGGATGCTTTATGATTAGCAGCAGGGGCAGTGTTATTAAGTGGGATTGATGAAGTAGCAGCAGGGCATAGTAGTCATACAAGTTGAGTACCATCAAATTGACATAGTAGTTGATATTGATGAGATTGTAATACTTATTTTTCTAAGAGTTTTTTGGTAAAAGCACAGCATTGAAGTTGAATTGTAAATTGACATTATAGTTCAAAATTATGATGATGAAGTTGACTATTAACAGAAACAAAAACATGTCATGGATGAACATCTAGACATTGAAGTGCTAGTCATAGTAATCATGCTCAGCATGCTAGTCATGGTAGTCATTGAAGTCATTGAAGTCATTGAAGTCATGGTAGTAGATGGTAATAATTTCTAAAAATATGAATGATATAAAAGAATTAGAATGACTAGAAATTTTTTTAGGATATAAGTGTAATGTTAAATGTAGTTTTTGTTTTCAAAAATATGCTAGAAAAGAATATATTGATAATTTTTCTAAAGATGAAGTTATTATTTTAATTGAAAAATGATATTTAAATTGAAAAAGATTTATTATTTTTTCTGGAGGAGAACCAACATTAGACCTAAATTTAGGGTTTTATATAGAATTTTCAAAAAAAATTTGATATAAATATATAAGGGTACATACAAATTGACTTATGTTTCAGAATAAAGACTATCTTGAGGATTTATATAAAAAATGATTAATGTGAATAACTATATCTATACATTGATATTGATATATACATGATAAAATAGTTTGAGTTAGATGAAGTTTTTGAATAATAAAAAAAGCTTTATATAATTTTGAAAATCTTATAAAAAAGGATAGCTCATTTGTAGTTGATGTTAACACTGTTATATATAGGTGAAATTATGATAAATTATTAAAGATGTTTATTTTTCTATTTAAATATACAATTGTTAGATATCAAATAAATTATTCTTCTTCTTTGGATTCATTTAAAAAGAAAGAAAAAAAAGATTTGCTTGTTAAATATAATAAGATTGTATGATATCTAAAAATTATATTATTACTTTCAATTAAATACAATAAAAAAATAGTTTTAGATAGTATACCATACTGTGTAATAGGTGAAAAGTTTTCATATTTTTTAGATAATAATATTAAAAATGATAGAGAGAGTATTTCTACAAATTGAGATAATGAAAAAACTTATGATGAAACATATAATAATATAAAAACAGATAAGTGTACTAATTGTGATAAATACAATGTATGTAGGTGATTACCTTTAGATTATTATGAGATTTTTTGAGATACTGATATAAAAAAAATTACATGAAAAAGAATATATTAATAATATGATTATGATGGCAAGGTCAGAAAATTTTAAAATATTTTTTGAATAATACAAGATTATATAATATTATATGATGTTGTAAATCTATAAAAACTAAAGATGAAATAATTAAAAAATATTGAATAAAAATATCTCTTAATTATAAAGAAATATCAAAAAAAAAGTTTGATTTAGTTTTTTCTACTGTTTTTCCTACAGAGGTTCAGTATGAAATTGTAAAATATATTTTACAAAAAACAGATAATAAAATTATTATTGACTTACCAATTACTTTTATTTTATCAGATTTAGAATTTTTATTATCTTTTAAAAAATTATTTTTATTTAATATTGAACATTATACAAAAATTTTTAGATTTATAGAAAAAAATAAGGATAATATAAAAAAAATTAATGCTATATTATTTATAAATAGAGAAAATTTAACTAAACAGAGTAATGCTAGAAAAGCACTCATTGTAGATAGATTTTATATGTTAAATAATTTGTTATCATTAAATTATCATAATATTAATATTTCTTATAAAGAGAAAAAAACAAGAGTAAAAGATATAGAATTTATATTTGAAATCTTTTTAGATTGAAAAAAAGTTTTTTATAAATATGAGGATTCTAAGTGAATAATTATTAACGATTGAAAAATTATTATAGATAATTTAAAATATACAAATATACTAGATGATTTATTAGAAAATATATTTAATTCTAATTTTATAAATATTAATAATATTTATAAAAAAAAGCACTTAGAATTTTGGTCAAAATTTATTAGTTAATTAAAAAAAATATGAACAAATATATATTAATACTTATATTAATAGTATTATCATTATCTTCTTGTTGAATAGATAATAACTCTGATATTAATAAAAAGAAATCAAAAAAAGATATTATAGAAGAAGATGTAATATCAAATTCAAAGAAATATTCTTTTGATGATTTATATAAAGAGATTATTATTGATAATGATTTAGAAAAAAAATGGAATAAAGAATTATTTAAAAATTTTGTTTGATTTTTTAATAATAATGAATTTTGAAAAGAAAAGTACTGATTCTTTAATCAAAATTGCACAATTCAAGATAATTGAAAAATAGATAAATTAGTTTGAATAAAATTGTTTGATGATAATAGTATTAAACTTTTTAATAATTTTGAAAAAATATCATTTAAAAATTTATGAGATTATATAAAAAATAATAAAATAATAAAAGAAGATGATTATATAAAAAATATTTTGTATTTTAATAAGAATAAGGAGTATTTTTATTTTATAAAAGATTATTATGAAATAAACAATATTTGTAAATTATTTTCATGAAAAATAAAATCTTTTAAGGAATTGTCATCTTGAGAAGAATTAGATTATGATGGAAGTAGTTTATTATACTATAAAAATATTCCAAATAATTTATTATTATCTAATAATGAGTATAATAAATATACTTCTACTAGTAATAAATTAAATAATAGATTAGAAAATTATAAATGATTATTAAAAATTGTTAATAAATTTATTTCTAGTGGTTATGATGATAAATATAAAAAATTATTTTACAAAAAGTTTAATAAAAATTTAAGTCCATATTATTCATATTCAGAATATTCTCTATATTTTTCAATGAAAAAGTATGAATGAGTAATGAAAGAATGATTTTGTAACAATTTTAATAAAGAATATTTTTCACTTAAATAAAAAATGAATAACATATATTTAAAAGACAATAATTTTACTGATTGTACAGAAAGCTCTTATTTATTTAATAAAGTAAAGAGCTTTTTTATGTTAAATAAATACAATATAGTTGATATAGAAGAAGAGTCAGATTCAATTTTGATAAATACATGCTGAGTTTGGAAAGATATTGAAGATAAATATATTAGTTATATTAATTATTTATTAGACATTTATTGAAAAACTAAAAAAATTTATATTTTTTGATGTTTGTCTTGAATATCAGAAGTTTTAAAGAAATATAAAAATATAACTATAATCCCAACAAAAAAAGAGTATTTATTAGATAGTTATTTTGAGCATAAAATTTCTATAAAAACGATTAATTCAAAAATTGTGAATAATTTAGAAATAAAAAATCCTTCAAATATTTTTTGAGAGAAAAATAAAAGATTTTATATTACAATATCAAGAGGATGTATTCATAAATGTTCATATTGTATCATAAAAAAAGCAATTTGATATGTTTCTAGTAGAGATATATCTGAAATATTAGATGATTGTACTTATGCAATTAATAATTGATATAATGAGTTAGTTCTAGTTTCAGATGATGCTTGAAGTTATGGTTTAGATATTAATAGTTCTTTTGATATTTTATTTAATAAAATATGTAAAATAAAGTGAGATTATAAAATTGATATAAATTATGTTGAACCTTGAATTTTTTATAAAATTTTTCCAAAGATCCAAAATAACTTTTATAAGGTTTCAAGTATAACTTGTCCTATTCAATCATATAATAATAGGTTATTAGTTTTGATGAAAAGAGAATATACAGTTGAATTATTTTTTGAATTAATAAGCAATTTTAAAAAATATTGAAATAAAAATTTAAAAATTTTAAATCATATTATTTATTGATATCCATCAGAAACTTTTGATGAATTTAAAAATAATATTAGGTATTTAAAATTATGTGATAGTAATCTTTTTAATTTATATTCTTACAGAGAATGAACAAAAAAAATGGATAAAAAAGATTTATTAGATAAGGATAATATAAAAAATAGATTAGAAATTTTATTAAAATTTAATAAGCAGGATAATATTTTAGTTGATTTAGCAAATATTTATGACTAAGAAAGTTTGTATAAAAGATTTAAGTTTTTATTTGTCAGAGGAGACATTATATGAGAGAGAAATATTAAGAACATATTTAGAAAAAAATAACTATTCTATTTGAAATAAATTTAGTTGAACAGATTTCGTTATTATTTTTACATTTTGATATTTTCAAGATATATATGATATGACACTTGATTATATTGATTTACTTTCAGAAAAAAACTATAAATGAAAAATAATTATTTATTGAGAAATAGTTTGAATTGAAGAATGATTAGATAATATAAAATGAATAGAATTAATAAAAGTTAATGAAGAATATAAATTTTGAGAATTTTTAAAATGAAAAAATATTGAATATAATAAAATAAATTCCACAGTTATTAATCATAATAATATTTATTGATGTGAAGATTTTGCATATAAACACTGAAATTGAAAAAGATTTTATTTGATGGTAGGAAGATGATGTGTACATAATTGTACATATTGTATTATAAAAAAATCAGTTAAATTAAAATCTAAAAAATTAAATAATATTTTAGATGAGGTAGAGTTTGCAGTAAAAAATTGATATGAAGAAGTGGTTTTATTATGAGAAGATGTTTGAAGTTATTGAATAGATATTTGAAGTGATTTTTCTATATTATTTAATGAAATATCTAAAAATATAAATATTAATATGAAAATCTATATTCATTATATGGAACCCTCAATTTTTATGAAATATTTTGATTTAATAAAAATTAATATTAATAAATTATCATTTATTGATCTTTGAATACAATCTTTTAATAATAGAGTTTTAAAAGATATGAATAGAAAATATACAGTAGAAAGTGTTATTGATTTAATTTTAGAAATTAGAAAAATGAATAAAGATGTTTTTATTTGAAATCAACTAATATATTGATTTCCATGAGAAACTTTTGAAGAATTTAAAAGGAATATTATCTTTTCTAAAAGAAAAGATTTATATAGTATAAATACTTATAATCCTTTCTCATATATGAAATTTAATGTCCAAATTAAGTGAGATGAGGTATTATCTAAACAAGAAATGTGAAAAAGAGTCTATATACTTACAAAATTGGCTTGAAATTATGGTTCAAATATTCATATTTCTTGGTCTATATGATGAAAAAGTATTAAAGATTTAAATAATTTTTTAACTACATAATAATTATGCTTTTTATAAATAAATGAAATCCTTCAAGTATTTTACTTAGAATATGAGAACATTGTGCTACAAATTGTTATAATTGTTATAGTAGATATGATAAAAAAAATAATTACAAGTATAATGATTTCTCAGAAGTTTTTAAGTTTATGAAAGATAAATGTGATAAATCGTTTTCAGTTTTTTTGTTTTGAACAGAAGTAATTTTTCATCATGAAATTGAAAAATTTATTGAAGACAAAACTATAATGTTATTTAGGCATTCTTTACATATAAATCCAATATATTCTATTTTAAGGGCTGATAGAATGTTAAGTCTTTATAATAAATATAGTTATATTTATTTTGATACTTGTTATTTTATGAAAAATGTTGATGAAATAAAAGGAGTTTTTAAAACAATATTATTTTTAAAAAAGCATCAAATAAATTCATCAATGGATTTGTTTGTTGATTTATGAAAATTTTGAAAAATAATTAAAATCTTTTTTAAAGAACAAGGCTTTATGTTTAATAAGCAAGAAAGAACAAGTCATCTTAATTTTCCAGATTGTTTAGAATTTACTATTAATAATAAAAAACTTGCTATTATGATTTATCATACTAAAAAGCAAGAAATAAGAAATAAAACTATAACAAATATACCAAATACATGATGTGTAGTTAGAAAAACTTTTGATATTGAAAATAATAAAATTTTAGTAAATGAAGAAATAGAATTAGATTATAAATGAATTATAAAAATGCATATTAATACTTATTGCAACAAAGCAATAAAACAAATATCTCATATTAATAAATCAAATTTAGAAATAAAAAATGACTTTAAAAAATTAGATGAATATTTAATTCAATATGATAATGATGATATGTGAAAAGATTGTTTCAGATGTGTTTCAAATCCTTATATAAATAATAATTAAAAAATGTCTTTATTTTTAAATAAATCAAAGGAAGCAAGATTTTTATTATTTATATGAGAATCTTGTCCTTCAAATTGCTTTTGATGCAACAATAGAAATTTAAATCAAAAATATTTTTCTTATTCTTCTTTAAAAAATAATATAAATTTTTTAGATGAAAATATTGATAAAAATTCAGAAATAATGCTATTTTATACTAATGCTGTTTTTCATCCTGAAATTTTAGATTTAGTGTGAGATAAAATCTTAAAACAATTTAAGATTTTTACTCTACAAACTCATCCTAAATATACAGAAAAATATTGAGAATTAGTTAATAAAATTGTAAAAAGAAATCCTAATATTTTATTTCATATTTGTAATTTTTATTTAAATGAATCTACTTTTAATAATTTAAAAGATTATACGAAAAATATTGTAAATCTAAACTGAAATTTTGATATGGATTTATATTTTGATTTTATTAAATATAAGAAATTATTAAAAGAATATATTGCTATTTTTCCTTGGATGATGAATCCAATGTATGAAAATTGAAAAATAAAATCTATAAAACTTGAATATAAAAATATTGAAGTAAATATGTATTTTCAAGCAGAACAACAAATTTTAGATAATAAACAATATATTACAAATGTTTATTATAAACAATGTGTTTCAGAAAATAGTTTTGTAATTGAAAATGATAAAATTTGAATTTTAGAAGAAGTTGCTTTTCTACAAAATTGAAATATAGTTTTTCATAGAAATACTTTATGTAGTAAAGCTATTAAAAAAATTTCATCAATAAATAAAAGTAATAGTGAAATTATTTGAGATTTTCAAAGATTGAAAGAAGATTTATCAAAGTATAATAATTGAAAAAAAATGGGATATAACTGTTACAATTGTATAAAAAATAAAATTAATTATGATATTTAATACTTGAAATAAATCTAATTGAACAACTATTCTAATTAGATTATCTACTAAATGTTCTTCAAATTGTGTTAATTGTGAATTGCCATATATAAAAAATAATGAATATAAGGATTTATGAAATTTGGATGAGATTTTAAAATTTTGTAGCTTAAAATGTAATAAGAATTTTACTATTGGTTTATTATGATATAATTTATTAAATATTGAAAAATATACTAAATTTTATGAATTAATTAATATTTATAGTAATTTTGAGTATTCTATTCAATTAGGATTGAATGATTTATTAAATAATTATAAAGAAATTATTAGTATTTTAAATAAATATAATAATTTAGCTTTTTGAATTCAAAAAATAATAAAATCAAAACAAGAATCCTTAACTATAATAAAAACTATTAATTTGTTAATAGAAAAAAAAATAAAAATTAACATTTCATTTATTTTAGATTTTAAAAAATTTGAATTTATGTTTTGATTACTTAAATCAAAATATAAATTTAGTAATAATAAAAAAAGTATAATATTTTATATTTGAAAGTCACAAGTAGAATTTGAAAATGACTTGTGATTTTGAAATATAGAAAACTTTGAATATAATAATTGTATTTGATTATGAAATTTTAGTTTAGAAAAAAATAAAATTTTTATTAGAGATGATATAGAAATAACTCTAAATGGAGATATAAAATTTCATTTAAATAATTTTTGTAATCAATGAATTAAAAAAATATCATCAATTTATAAAGAAGATAATAAAATATTGAATGATTTTAAGCTATTAGAAAAAGAATTAGATAAAAGAAATTTAGAAAAAAATAAATGTAAAAAATGTTTAGAAAATCCAATAAATTTTAACTAATGAAAAAACAAATAAAGACATTTTTTGATTTATATTTAGAATCTGATATTTGAGATTTAGGAATATTAAAAAAAATAATATTAGAAGATAATAATAATAATTATTTAGAGAGTAGTGATATTCAGTTATTAGATTTATCATATGAATATGATTATAAAAAAAAATTAATTTTAGATAATATAAGATTTTCTTATTTTTGAACAAATATTGATTTTTTAAATAAATTACAAGAAAAAAAAATAATAAAAAATATAGAACAATATAAAGAAAAATATTATTTTTATAAAGATATTTTAAAAGATGATTTATTAACTTATTCTTTTATATTAAAAAAAAATAAATTAAAAAATATAAAAATTTATTTTGATATTGATATTTACAAAAAGGAAAAAATAAATAATATAGAAAAAAAATTAACAGAAAAAATAGTTTTAGCTGCATTTAGTTTTAAGGAAGATAATTTTATAGAGGAAAAATATTATTATGAATTAAATACTTATATCTATTATTACTCTAGTTTATATTTAAAAAATAATAAAAGTTTCAAAGAATATAGAAAAAATGTCCCATTTGAAGTTCTTTTTAGAAAAAATAATTTATGAAAATTAATTTCTATAAAATATTATTATAAAAATAATTGAAAAAATTATAAAATATTTGAAAAAGCTAATATTTTATTTAAGAAAAAAATAGAAGAAAATGATTTATTAAGTTTAAAAGAAGAGGTTTGAATTGATTTTAATTTAAATTGATGAATTAATAAGTTAGACTATTATATTTGATTATATAAATAAAATGAAAAATCTATATATTGCATTTAATTGTAATTTGACTAATCACGATTGGGCAATTTCTATATTAGATACACAAAAATGACTCTTTAGTATTCAGTTAGAAAGAATTGATAGAATTAAACATTCACCTTCTTTAAATGATTGATATCATTGAAAATTAAGAGAATTTCTTAATCAAAGAGCATTAGGGGATTTTCACACAAATGATTATTTTCAAAAAGCTTATAATTATATTAGTAAAATATATAATTTATGAGATTATAATAAAGTTTTTATTATAAATTCTCCTTCAGATTTCAAAAATAGTAAGTTATATCAGAAAAATGTATCAAATATATTTTTTTATAATAAAAAAGCACATCATATTTTTCATGCAACAAGTTCTTTTTATGCAAGTTTTTTTGATGAAGCAGCAGTTCTAGTTTTTGATTATAATTGAATTGTGAAAGAATGAGATATTTCAGAAAAAGAAGATAAGCTTATGGCAATGCAAAGTATTTATAGTTTTAAATGAAATAATTACAAAAAAATATTTTCAACTAATTTTTCAAATAAGTACAAAAAATATGGAATTTGACTTACATATGAAATTTTTTCAAATTTTATTTGATTAGAAGAATGAAGTGTAATGTGATTGTCTTCATATTGAAATTATAAAAAATATTCTGAAATTAATTTGTATGAATATACAGATAAATGAGATGTTTTTTTAAATAAAATATTTTTAGAATGACTTAATATTTTAGAATTAGAAGAAAATTGGTCAAGTTTTTCAGATATTATTATAGATAATATTCATAAAGTTTTTTGATTGTCAAAGCAAGCTGTTTTGAATGAGAAAAAAAATATAAGTAATAGTATATTAGCAGATATTGCTGCCAAACTTCAAAAAGATACAGAAGATGCTATAGTGTTTTTAGCTAATAAAGCATTTGTTTTAACAAAATCTAAAAATCTTTGTTTGGCTTGAGGAGTTGCATTAAATATATTAGCAAATAAAGCAATATTAGATAGAACACTTTTTGAAAATGTTTTTATCCAGCCAGCTGCAGATGATTCAGGTTTATCTATTTGAGAGTGTTATTACTTATATCATAATATTCATAATAATAATAAAAGGTTTCCTTTTATAAAAGTTTGATACTGAAAAAAATATTCTGATATAGAAATATTAAAATCAGTTAATAAATATAAAAAATATTTTTCATTAATAAAAAAATATAATAATTCAAATATATCTAATGAAATTGCAAAAATTATTTTGGATTGAAATATAATAGCACATTTTAATAGTTGTTCAGAATATTGACCAAGAGCACTTTGAAATAGGAGTATTTTGGCATTACCGACAATAGAGAATAGAGACAGAGTAAATATTATAAAAAACAGAGAAAAATGGAGGCCTTTGGCTCCAATTGTTTTAGAAGATTTTTTACAAAAATATTTTAAAACAAACTATTCTTCAAATTTTATGACATTAGTTTCTGAAGTTACTGAAAAAACTAAGAGTGAAGCTCCTTGAATTGTACATATAGATAATACATCAAGATATCAAACAGTTAATATAGAAAGTAATAAAAATATTTTTAATATATTAAATTTTATTAATAAAGAAATAAAAACTCCAATTATTATAAATACATCTTTAAATTGAAGATGAGAACCAATAGTTGAATCACCAGAAGGCGCTATAAAATTATTTTTATCTTCAAAAATAGATTATTTGATTTTATGAAATAATATTTTATCAAAAAGTAAAATATACAATAAATTTACTTTTATTAAAAATTCTTATTATATAAAAGAGACAATAATAAATATTAAAGAAAAAAATCCATATGTAATAAAAATTAATAATATCTTCAAAAAAGTTTTTATTCTGATGTGAAAAAAAATTTTTAAAAATAAAATCCAATTTAAAGAAAAATATAATTCATTTGATTGAAAATTTACTTTTATTTTTGATAAATATGAATTAAAGATTTGATTTTGAAAATTAGAATGAGAATTTGAAAAATTTTACAATATTTTAGATTTGAATATTGCTTTTTCTAAAAATAATTCAAATATTGATTATGTTTTAAATAATATAAATTGTAATATATTAGAAATAAAAAAATATATATACATATATATAATAGAACTAAAAAAAGTAAAAAATATTATTTGAATAAAAGATAATTATGGATAAATAAATTATTTTTTAACTTTAGCAGTATGAAATACACATCAAATTACATAAGGTTATTATTCTTAGAATTTTATAAATCAAAAAATCATAAAGAAGTTAGTGCAGCATCATTATTTTCATATGATTCTATATGAGATTTTACAGTTGCATGAGTACAGCAATTTATTCCTTTTCTATATAATAATAATTTTTTACCTTATGGTAAAAGAATTGTAAATTATCAAAAATGCTTTAGGATAAATGATATAAATAAAATAGGAAAAAATTTTCATTTAATATTATTTGAAATGTTATGAAATTGGTCTTTTTGAGATTATTTTAAAAAAGAATCTTTGAAGTGGTCTTATGAATTTTTGACAAGTAATCAATATCTATGACTTGATTCAAGAAAAATTGCTGTTACTATATTTTGAGGAGATAAAGATATTAATAAAGACTTAGAAAGCTTAAACATATGGTTAAGTTTATGAATACCAAATAATAGGATTTTTTCTTTTTGAAAAGATGAAAATTGGTGGTCTTGAATAGATTGACCCTGTTGACCTGATTCAGAAATATTTTATCGGGTTTGAAAAGAAGATTTTCCACCAATAAGCTCAAATGTAAAAAATAATAAAAATGAATGGATTGAATTATGTAACAATGTTTTTATTGAGTACATAAAGGAAGCGAATGGAATAATTATTGAGAATAAATATAAGTGTGTTGATGTAGGTTTTGGTTTAGAGAGATTAGTTATGGTATGTAATGATAAAAAATCATTGTATGATATAGATATGTTTGTATATTGAAAAAAAATTATTGAAAAAAAATTTAATATTATATATGATAATAATTCAAAGAGATCTATTAATATTATTATTGATTATTTAAGAGCATGTATTCTGTTTATATATGATTGATTATTCTCTCAAAATTTAAAAAATAAAAATATTGTTAGAAAACTTTTAATATTAATTATTAATGAAACTTTAAAATTATGAGATAATGATAATTTTATATTGGAGACATCTAAAAATATTATAGATAATTTTAAAGAATTTTATCCTAACATCAAAAACAAAGAGGAGTATATTTATAATAAGATTATCTTTGAGGAAAAAAAGATCAAATCTTATTTGAATAAAAAGATAATTATGGATAATTATAAAACATTACTTAAGGAAAATTATAACAGTTGTTTAATAAGTTGATTAAGTAAATCTAATATAGAGGTTTTATTATATCATATAAAATATATTAAAAATATAGAGCATAAGAAATTTTTTGAATTAAGTTTTAAGTCAAATTTTTATAAAAATATTCCTTTAAATATATCTTTATCTTTGTTAAACAGTAAAGAACATAAATATTATTGAGATGATTTATATAATCTTTTTACTATATATATATATATATGAAAAGAAATTAAATTAAATGACCAAGCTATTTGATCTATGAGTTTTTGAATTTGAAAAAATGATATATTTTGTTTTAATATTCAAAGAGGATTGTTATCAAAGGCATTATTTGAGAATAAAATTAACTATGTTCATTGAATGAATAAAATAATTTGAAAATTACATAGGATATTATTTTATATATTAAATTATTTTTATATTAGTTTAAATAAAAAAAATATTTACTGATTTAGTGATGAAAATCATCCATGTAATAATCATAATTGATTTGTTTGAAATTATAATAATTTTTATAAAAGTTATTGATTTTTAAAAATATGAAAGCATTATATATTTAATAAATGAAAATTAAAAAATAAAAATTTTTTAAAATATTATGATATTGATATAAAAAGATTAGATAATGAGTTATTAAAAATTATTAAAATAATTAAAAATATATAAATGAATAAAATTTTAATGGAATTAATTATAACAAATCAGTGTAATAAAAGATGTGAATATTGTGATTTGGATTTTAAAAATTCTAGTATTTCAGATGAAAATATAATCTTATTTACAGGCTTTATTAATAAAAATAAAAATGATATTTTTCATATTAATTTTTTTGGTTGAGAGCCTTTATTATGATTCGAAAAAATAAAGAAAGTAGTAAATTTTATAGAAAATAAGAAAGTAAAATATTCTATTTGAACAAATTGAAATTTATTAAATAGTAAAATATTAGATCTTTTTTTAGAAAATAATATTAAAATAAATTTATCTGTTGATAATATTTCTTGATTTAAAAATATTTTTAATATAGATAAAAAATATTTTGAATTAATAGAAATAAATTTTATAAATGATCCTGATTATTTGTTTAATTCTAAAAAAATATTTTATGAAATTATAAAAAAATGATATAAAAATATTAATTTTATGCCAGTTTTTACTACAAAAAAATGGAAAAGTGAAAATATAATAAATTTATGAAAAATTATTAAATATATTAAAAAGAATAGTTTTAATGTAAAAATAAATTATTATTCATATTTTAATTGAGTAAGTGCAGAAAAACAATTTATTTTAGATACAGATTGATATTTTTATAATGATTTGGATAGCTTGCTTTGGTTACAAAAACAATATTCTTGTTTAGATAAGACTTTAAAAAATAATATTGAAAAAATTACAAAAAATTTAGCTTTAGATGATAATTTTTTTTCTTTTGAAAAGTTAATAAAAAACCATAATATAAAAGATATTGTAAATTTGGTTACTGATATTCTTAAATCAACTAATAGTGTGAAAGAAAATATATTAATAAATAAATTATATAAATAATGGAAAGCATAAAACAAGAACAATTTGAATGCAGTGCTGTTACTAGATGAATAGAAATTGAATTGACAAATTATTGTTGAATGTGATGTATTGTTTGTCCTAGAAAAGAGATGCAAAATTTTTGATTTATGAATTTTGATACTTTTAAAAAAATAGTTGAATTAGTAAAAAAATGAAATTATGAAGAAATTATGATTTGTGGTTTGTGAGATGCTTTTTTGCATAAAGATCTATTTAAATTTATAGATTATCTATTCCTAAAATTACCAAAAATAAATTTATTTTTTATGACAAAGTGACAGGCTATTACAAATATTCATCTTAAAAAATTACTTGAATATAAAAATAAAGGTTTTAATGTTTCATTAACTTTTTCTGTTTTTTCATTAAATAAAAAAATATTTAATTATTTAACATGATGAGATTTTTATGATAATTTTATTAAAATGTTATTAAAAGTTCATAAACTAAAAATAAATTATTCATTAGAATTTATGTTATCTACTTTGACTTTGTGAGAATTAGAAAAATTTAAAGTTTTTGCAAAATCTTTGAATAAAGATTTTTGAATTTCTCTAGTTCATAATTGGGCAGGTAGTATTTGAAAAGAAATACATAAAAGCTTATTTGATATTAAAAAATTAAACTGATTTTATGAAAAAAGAAAAAAAGAAGATATTTGTGAAGTAATGAAATATGATTATTTATTTATAGATTATAAATGAGATGCTTACCAATGTTCTTTAAATTATTCAAGAAATTATTGAAAATTAGGAAGTATATTAGAAAATAGTTTAGAAAATTTATTAAGTAAAAAAAATAATTTAGACTATACTAAAAATTGTGAAAATTGTTTTTATTTTAATTACAAAACTTTTAATTAATGATAACAAAAATATTTTATTCTCTTGTATTATTTCCAAAAATTAAATATCAAAAAAAACTAAGTTCTTGATATTTTTTAGATTATTTAGAAGAAAATAGTTTTTGAATTTTAAAAATATTTTTTAGAGATGAACAATGAAATGAAGAAGTAATTTATTTTAAACATAAATTATTTTTAGAAAAACAAGAAAAGAATAATTTAAACAATTGGCTGATATATGGAAAAAATAAAAATTTAATGAATGATATTTTAAATTTATTAGAAGAAATTGACAAGAAAAGAGATTTTAATTTTTTTGAAGATAAGAAATTAAATAAGCAAAGAGCTTTTTGAGTTGTATTAACAATTACTAGTAAATGTAATATTTTTTGTTATTATTGTTTTAATGATATTGACTATGAATTAAAAGAAAGAAATATTAGAAAAAATAAAGATTTAGATTATTGGAAAAATATAATAGATAAATTATATAATTCTTGAACTAGAGTTGTAATTTTAACTTGATGAGAACCTATGGTGGCATCATTTTTTTGGGAATTACTAGGTTATTTAAAAGAAAAAAATATTTTTATTCATATAAATACAAATTGAACATTATTAAATGATAAAAATTTAAAAAGATTGAATAAAAACTATTCAACAAATATAATGGTTTCTATGCATGAATTTAATGATAAAGATTATTATGAAGTTAATAGAAAATGACTTGAGATGAGTTTTGGTATAAATAAAGTTCCTGAAAATTTCAAAGTTATGTTTACAGATAAAGTAAAACAATTAAGAAAAATTAAAAATTATAAAAATATTTCTTTAGAATTATTAACTATATTAGTTTGGAAAAATGTTTTAAATTTAGAAAAAATATATAATTTTTGAAAAAATAGTTGAATTGAATTTCATAATTGGCAATTTTTTAGGCTTTATTCAACTAAAAACAATAAAGGAGCAAGTAAACAAATGATGGAATTTGCAGTTAATAAAATGTATCTATTAAATAAAAAATATTGAAATTCTTATAAAATAGTTGATCCTGTACCATTTTGTGTTACAAAAAATATTGAGAGGGCATCAAAAGTGATAGATGGTGTATTATCAGATACTCATGATGTAAAAACTATAATTACTACTGATTGATATGTGCAATTGATGAGTGCTTATGATAATAATTTTTGGAATATATCAGATACAAATATGAAAGATATTTTCAAATCTGATTTTGTAAAAAAACAACTTAATAATGGTTTCTTGCCAAAAGAGTGCTTTGATTGTAAATATAAAAAAGAATGTAGATGATGAAGTAGGATGGATGCTAATATAGTTTATTGAGACTATTCTAAATTTGATCCTATTTGAAATATTAAAAATAAAAAAATTACTTAATGGATTTAAGAATTGTAAATACTTGTAATAGTAATTGTACTTATTGTTTAGAACAATGACTTAGAAAAAAAAGAAAATTTATAGAGAAAAAAAAGATTTTTGATATTTTATCCTTGGAAAAAAATAGAGAAGTTTTAAGTTTCTACTGATGAAATCCTTTGATACATCCAGATTTAATTGAAATTATAAAATTTGCTAAAAATATATGATTTAAAAATATTTGAATTCTTACAAATACAATATGATTAAATAATAAATTTATTTCGGAATTAGAATATGCTTGACTAACAGGAATTTCTTTTTATTTTCATAATTTTAAAAGAGAAAAACATAACTTGATTGTAAGATGAGGAATAGGTTTAAATAGTTTAATTAAAAATATTAAGATAATAACAAAATCTAATCTTTATATTAAATGTATTTTTCATGTTAATAAACAAAATATTAGGAGTCTATATAAGGATACAGTATATTTATATATGAAGTTTTGAATTTTAAATTTTGAATTTATTAAATATCATTTAGTTAGTAGAGCAAAAAAGAATTTTAAAAATATCTTAGAATATAATTTAGATGAAGAAAAAAAATATATTAATTACTTAATAAGAATAATAATTAAATTAAATTTAAATTCAAAGTTTATAAAATTTAATAAAAAAATATGGAATATAGAAGAATAGAGATGTATGTTGGTTGGACATGTAATCAAAAATGTACATACTGTAGAGAGTATGAACATATGGAAAAATCTTGGGATAAAAAAGTTACTAAATATGATATTTTAAAAAAGTTAATAAAATATAAAAAAAAATGATATAATCATGTTACTTTTTTATGATGAGAACCTTTTATACAGTGAGTTTTTTTAGATGCTTTAAAATTAGCAAAAAAATTAAATTTTACTATACTAGTAACTACAAATTGTACAACATTACATATTGCAAAAGAGGCAAATATTTTTTTACCATTTATAGATGAATTAATAATTTCAGTAGAAGGAATAGATAAAAATTTACAGCAAAAAATTTCTAGAACAAATGTTTTTGTAGAATGGGAAAAAGTTTTTGAAAATATAAAAAAATATTGGAAATGAAGTTTTTTAAAAGCAAATATAGTTATTACACAAGATAATTTTAATGAGTTATTTAATATAGTAAAATATTTATTTGAAAATAATATGAAAAGTATAGCAATTACTTATCCTGATTGTTGAGATAATTATTATAGTCAAGATCATTTATTGAATTCAGTTATGCCTAAATATTTTGATTTAGTAAATATAATAATTAGAATTATAGATTTTTCTGAAGATAATAAAATTAATTTAAAAATTGTAGATTTTCCATTTTGTATTTTTCCAAATAAATATTTAGATAGGATTATTAAATTAAGTGATGATTATAATTATGAAGAAAGATTAAAAATAGAGTCTGAAGATGAAGAAGATTTTAGAGATAGTAAAAAAAATTCTCCAAGGGAAAGAGAACATATTAAAAAGTGTGAAAGTTGTAAGTATAAAAATATTTGTTGGTGACCTTGAATTAAATATGTTGAGTTATATGGAAATCAAGAAATTAATCTTATAAAATAATTATGAAACATATAGAAATAAATATTTGAAAAGCATGTAATAATAAATGTAGATTTTGTATGAGTGCAAAAGTATGAGAAGATGAAAAAGAGCTTACAAATATCGAATTAGTAAAAAAAGAAATTAATAAATATGCTAAATTAAATTTTAATTCAGTTGGTTTTTTATGATGAGATATATCAATCCATCCAAATATTTATGAAATAATAGAATATTCAAAAATAGCTTGATTTAAACAAATAAATATTATTACAAATGGAATGGTATTTGATAATTATAAAAAAGCAGAAAAATTAATATTTTCTTGAACTACAAGAGTAAATATATCAGTTCATTCACATTTAGATAAAATAGAAGATTATATTACCCAAATAAAGTGATGATTGCAAAGAAAATTAATAGCAATAGATAATTTCAATAAATTAATAGAAAGCTGATACTTAAAATCAAATTTATCAATAAATCTAGTTTTAAATTGATTAAACAATAATACTATAGTAGAAACAGTTTTATATTTTTGGAAGAAAAAAAATATAAATGATATAAGAATAAATTTTATTTGGCCTAGATATTTTGAAACAGAAAAAGATAGGGCTGATTTGATGTTAAGTTATGACAATTTTTTAGAGAATCTTAAAAAACTTATTTATATTTCAATAAAATATAATATTAGAATTACTTTTGATAGTATTCCTGCTTGTATTTTTTTTAAAATAGATAATTTTAATTATAAAAATATTATAAAAAAGTTTTTATGAGAAGAATTTGACTATATTAATGAGATATCTAATATTAATAAAAATAATACTTTTAATTGGAAAAAACAAAAAAAAGAAGAATTAAAAGTAAAATTTGAAAATTGTAAAAAATGTATTTATAGTAATATTTGTGAATGAGTTTGGAAAGAATATGTAGAAAAATATTGAGAAAGTGAATTTAATTATATAAAGTAAAATTTTATGAAAAAAGATATAAAAGTTATAGAATCAGTATTATGTATATTTTTATATACTCAGTGAAGTTTTTTGAGATTAGATTTTAAAAGTGATAATTTAGAATATTTATTAAAAGAGGAATTAGATAATATAAATTTTTTTTTAGAAGACTATTGATATTTGTATATAAAAAATTGAGATATAAAAATAAAATACAAAAATTTTTCAAAATTATTGGATTTAGGAAATGATTATTTAAAACTTTTTTCATTATTTGAAAGAGATTTTGAAAATGAATTATTGTATATTAATTTAGAATTTTCAAAAGATTTTAAAAAAATATTATTACCATTTTTTGAATTTATAAATTCTGATTGACATAAGAATAAGTTAAAATTTTTAGATTATATTAATAAAATAGATAATTTTAAATTAAGAGAAATATTGTTATTCTTAATTTATTGAATAGGTAATGATACAGAATATAATACTACAAAATCTATAAATATTTTATCTTGAATAATGGATAAATATCCTAATTTTGCTTCATTTTATCTTCTTAGAATGAGACAGATATTTAATTTAGTTTATAAAATATTAATATGATCTTATAAATTTAATAAATTAGTAGAAAGTGAAAAATGAAAAAAATACTTATTGGAAAATAAATTTATTATTAAATGTTTTGATGATTTAGATAAAGCTGAAAAATTATTACCAGATTTTTATATTACTAATTTATTTAAATGAAAAACATTATTACACTTATTAGATAAAAATTGATTAAAATATGTAGAAAGATATTTACAGCAAATTTGACAAATTTTTGATATGAATGTTTATTCTTGGTTTTGAGTTTATTATTTACAAATATGAGATTTAATAAATGCAAAAAAATTTTTACAATTAATAAATTATCAAGAATGAGATAGGTATAAAGCTTATTCAAAAGAAATATTTCTATATATAAAACAAAATAATAAAAAGAGTTTTTTAGATTTTCTAAATAAAAGAGAGAATAATGAACTGCCCCCTAAAAAGTAGAGTCTAAAAAAAACAGACTCCACTTTTTTTTGTTTTTAAATATAATAAAAGAAAGTATTAATTATTAATTAA
>JAUTWP010022221.1:0-28209 GCA_033042655.1 Cyathermia naticoides
CTAACAGAAGATAAGTTTAAAGAAAAGATAGATAGAATATATAGAAGAGCTATTAAAGAAAAAACAAGTATTTCTTTAAGAACTACAATTGTTTCTATTTTAACTGGAGGTCATAATGAATAAAGAAAAAATTGATAAGACCTTCTTAGTATTTAATGCTAAAGTATTTGTTGAAAGAGAACTATATAGATCTAAGAATAGATATCTAGTATCGAGAGTATCATTTATATTCTTGAATATTGTTTCGATACTAGCTGCATTCTTAGTAGCGGCATTAACTGTTATTGCATTTTCAAAGATAATTTGACCTAATATCCCTGACTGATTCTTTATTACTACAACAAGTATCACTGCAGCAACAACATTTGTTCTTTCTCTTGTTAACTTCTTTTATGTAAAAGATAAGATGGAGTTATACAAGGCAAGAACAACCTATATTTATTCTGAAATCATTAAATATGAATCTAAGGCAGGAATATATGAAAAATCTAAAAATAAAGATTTTGATATATTCCAAAGAGTATCTGCTCATATGGATATCAAATTAGCAAAGGAGTATGAAAATGAAAAATCTAAATAAATATGTAGAACGTAAGTATTTAAAACTATATAAAAAATATATAGTTTCAAAAACTTGATTTATTTTACTTAATGTACTTTCAATATTCCTTGTTGCTTTAATGGTTATTTTAAACTTATATGCAATTAAAAAGAATCCATTGCCAGACACTAAGGTATATTTTGTTGTTATTTCAATTCTTTCAGGGTTTATAGGCCTTTTAACTGGTCTTGGGTCATTCTTTACCATAAGAAAGAATGCAGACCAGTATCATGAAAGATATGAATACATTAAGAATGAGTATGATGCTTGAAAAGCATCTACTGGTAAGTATAAAGATAAGAACAAAGATGAAATATTGATTGATGAAGTGTTAAGTATTTCAAATGGTGAAGAATAATAATTCCGAAAGGGATTTTTATTATCAATTTATATATAATATTTAAATGAAAATAAACGAAACAATTAATGGATTCTTTACAAGAACAAAGATAGATCAAAATAAAGAACTTGCAGAAAGTACAATAGCAACTAAAAAATATAAATTAACATTTAAACAAAAAATATATTTTGGGCTTGCATTTATAGCTGGGCTTATATTTGTATTTACATTTTCTCAACTATATAACTTAGGTGCAGTTAGAATAACTTGAGGTATGTCAATGTTTGCGAGCGGAACACGTATATTCTTCTTAATTATTCCGTTTATTGTATTTATATTTGTTTATGTATTTAGGAAGAAGCTTAGAAACATTAAACAGGAAACTCAAGTGGGAATAATGGTTACTCTTGGAATGATGGTATTTTTCTGAGAATTATTATTTGACCTGACAACTCTTAAACACGGTAACGAATATGGTCATGCAGTGTCATATTTCCAACAATTTATTGAAGGGTTTATATTATGTAGATTAAATATGTACATATTAGCTACTGCATTAATATTCAGAAGAGTTGAAGTATTAAAGTGAATAGCAGCAACTTCTATATTCGGAGGTTTTACAGTTTTAGTTATGGGTAACTGAGACAAAATTCCTTTATTTAGTGCATTTACTCACTCAATATTCTTGGCATCTTTCCCATCTTTTGTCATAGCAATGGTTGGTACTAACTATAAAGTTAGAAATCTGATTCACGCTCATCTATTCAACTGAACACTAGTATTTATTATGTTAATGGTAAACTTTTGAATTAACGGTGGATGAGAAGCGCACTACACTATGAATTCAAAAGGGGATATCATTTGAGATGTATCGAAATCAAAATACGGATTCTATTCATTTGCTGGAGAATTAACAAAACAACACTTAGGACCTAAGAATCCAGTTACAGGCTGAGCTAAATGGCCTGGAAGTATATTTGTTTGAATGCTTGCAGTTATGACTATTGAATGATTATATTTCGGACTTCACAGATTAGTGATTTGATTATCATACCAAAAGGCATGATCATTCAAAGAAACATATACTAAAGAATATGAAACTGATAAAGTTGAATGATATGGATTTAAGCTTTGAGGAGAAAATTCTTTCTATGTAAGAAGAACGAAAGATTTCAAAGAATTTAAAGAAGAATGATCAACAGATTCAAAAAGATTAATTACGAACACTAAAAATATATTTAAGAAATAACTCATGAAGTTATTTTTTATATGGCTATAATGTATTTATGAAATTAAATAAAGAAATCATTACAAATTCAATCTTAGAAAATAAAGATATATTCATAAAGAATAACATTACATCTATATCTATATTTGGAAGCATAGCAAGCGATAATTGGAAAGATGGAGACAGAATAGAAGTTGCCTTTGAGGCTGATGCCACAAAAGGAAAAGATCTTATGATAATGCTTTATCAAAGAGAACTTATACTTGAGGTTTTGAATGTGCCTGGACTAGAAGCTCATCACATACTGTTGCTTAAGAAAGAAGTGCTTAAGAGACTGGAAAACGAAGGAATAAAAATATATTAAAAATATAGCGTGAGCTATATTTTATTTAAGTAATTAAGTTATTTTTAACTATTACGTTATTTAAATCTGTTCTCAATTCGTTTACATCCGTTCTCAATTCGTTTACATCCGTTCTTATTTGATTTACATCTGTTCTTAATTCAACTATCTGCCCACCTAATGTCTCGCCCATTTCTTTTACAACTCCAGCAAGATCGGTAATCATTTTCCCTAATTGTTCATTTGTCATACCGCCTCCTTTTGTTTTGTAATTAATTAAGATGTGATTAATTTGTGACGCATCTTCTGCTTTAATTATACCATTGAAAACCTTATAGAACTTTTTTAGTGTTTCTCTATTCTCTATCTTTTGACTTTTATTTTCCTTAGACATTAACCACCTCTACTTTCTCATATACTAATTATATCAATGGTAGAGGGGGTTATAGTCAAATGAAATTCCTAAATTAGTTCGCAGATAAATATAGATTTCAAGCTTAAACCTTAATTGCATCCAAAACCATTCCTACTATTTTCCTTTCTAAAAATCTCCTTAATTATTTATGGACAGGACTTCTTTATTATTTATTAGAACCCATAGCTTATTCAATACATCTATATATAGTTATGGGTTATAATTGCTTTATGAAAAAAGTAATTACATATGGAACATTTGACCTATTACATTATGGTCATATCAATATACTTAAGAGAGCTAAAGACTTAGGAGATTATTTAGTCGTGGCTATCTCTTCTGACAAATTCAATAAAGTTAAAGGGAAAAAAGTAATTATGCCTTTAAAGGATAGAATTAAGTTACTAGAAGCAATCAAGTATGTTGACGAAATAATTGTCGAAGAATCTTGAGAACAAAAAGAAAAAGATATCAAAGAGCACAACATCGATATTTTTGCAATGGGTGATGATTGAAAAGGGAAGTTCGATAACTTGCCTTGCGAAGTAAAGTATTTTAAAAGAACTAACGATGTATCAACTACACTATTAAAGAAAGTATTGGCTCAGATGAAAGAAGAAAAGTAGCAATATGCTACTTTTTAAATTCACTTCCTTTTACTAGTCTTATAGATATAGGAGATATATGATCAAATACATATTTACCGATATACGGTTCCATATAGTTTGGTCCATATCTAGCAGTAAGTATTTCTTTATAAGAATTTGGAACATTAATAGAAATATTATCAAATTTCATTTTAGATACTTCTGTAGTATTCAATGGATTATATTTTTCTTTAAATGTTCTCGTTGGGTTTTCTAATAAGTAATAACCATCAGCGTGTTCAGGATCTACAGAAAGTTTTCTAATAACTTTATGCATAGAAACTTTTTTTCATAATGGAGGAATGAATAGAGATTGGAAGAATCTTAAGGTTTTAAGCTTTCCGTTGAAAGGCTTAAATTTAGACTTATTTACAGCTTGTAGTGAGAATCTAAAAGATGTTCTTCTTCTAAACTTTCTTACTTTCTTTTTAGTAGTAGGTACTATCGGAAATAAATCAATTGCAGCAACTGAAGAATTCATCATCGCTTTATCTTCTACTCACTTAGCGAATAAGAAAGGATATCCTTTATCATCAGTTGTAAGTACATTATCTGGATACTTCTCTTGTAACTTCTTAAGTCCATCTGGAAGAATCATTAAATCTATATCATCATCTCAAGGAATAAAACCTTTATGTCTAACTGCTCCAAGCATTGTTCCTGCTTCAGCTGAATATCATATCTTTTCTTTTTCTAATATTGGTAATAAATCATTCTTTAATAATTCATAAGCATCTTCTTTAAGAGAGAATGTTCCAACTTTCTTATTAATTGCAATATCTCAGGCTTTTCAAAATGCTTCTTGAGTTAATTCTTTCTTAGCAAACTCAATAGCATTCTTTTGTAATTCTCTATATTCTTTATCAGGCATATCTCTAAGTTTATTCATAACTTCTTGATAAGCCTTTTTGTCTCCTGGCTTAATAACAAATACAGCTTTAGACTTAGCAAAGAAATGCGCGATATCAAATGTATCAAATACGATTGCTGGAGTTCCGTTTGTCAGAGCTTCAGTAACTGTGAAACCAAATCCTTCAAAAGAAGAAGTTAACATGAATGCTCTAGCACTACCAAGTACTTTATCAATATCTTTACGATCTACTTTTCCACCAAATTGAGATTGGTCTTTAAGTTTCTTATCAATGATTGGTTGAGCAGGTCCTGCTCCATATATCATTACGTCTTTATTATTGTTGGCTAGTTGTACTGCAAACTTTACATTCTTTTCGTGTTGATCAAGACGAGCCATTCAAACGAATCCTTCTCTTTTCTTAGTATCAAGTTTAATTTCTTTTTTATTCTTGTAAGGTAGAGGAGCATAGAAAGATTTACCTTCTGTAAATCCTCTAGCTTCAGGAGCATAAAACATAGTTCTATTAGCATTCTTAAAAGAGTTCTTTCAAGTTCCTGCGCCAAAGAATGTAGAACCAACAGCTTGACCTAATGATCAGTGTAATGGTTTACCACCTATTGTGTATCAATCTTTATTCATGTGTTGAACCACGATTGCTTTAGGATGGTCAATTCATTTCTTTGGTAATTGAGGACATGAAAGTAATACAACATCATGGTTGTCAAATACTTTATGGAAATTCTTTTTGGTGAAAGTCCCACCATAAACAATATTGTGTGGCTTTCATCCTAGTAATGAATAGTCTTGTTTAACTCATTCGTGTCTTTGATCAACAGGGATCTTAGTAGACTCTCCATCGAATGTAGGAAACTCAGTAACCTGGTGTTTACCTTTTCAATGAGTGTATAGAATCCTATGGTAGTTTTCTATACCACCAATGAACTCATGAGACATATGTGCTACGATTGCTATTTTCATAAGATAATTATATAGTTATTCTTTTAATGAATAGGAATAATAATTAAATGGTAATCATATACACCCCTATATAATAATCATATACACCCCTATATGATTGTGCTATAATATATTTAGTATAAGGAGAACACATGATTAAAAGGCATATATATGGGAAAGTTGTAGATACAATTAAAGAAAAAAAGATACCAGTAATAATCGGTTTAAGAAGAATTGGTAAGACAACTATACTTAAACAAATGAAAGAAGAGTTCAAAAATGATAATGCAAGAATAATATCTTGAGATTCTTTTGACATGCAAATTATGGATGATACAAAGTTCTTTAACTATATAAAAGAAGAATGTAAACAAGGTGGACTTTTGTTATTTGATGAAGTGCAAGAAAGAAACAAATGAGACATAATGATTAAAAACATATTTGATCAATTTGTGTCTGAAGGTATATGTCGTGTTGTAGTTACTGGGTCTTCTTCGATGATATTAGTTGGGAAAGAAATGGGTGTTGATAGGACCAGAAGAATATTCCTAGATACTTGGAACTTTGATGAGTATTGTGAGTTAACCAATAAAGAGAAGACTATAGCTAATTTCGAAAACTTTTTAGGAAAGGGATTCCCAAACTATATGAATGACAAATTTGATCCTTTAGTTGCATTAAATGAAACACTTAAGCCAATCATTCAGGAAGATATATTAACTGCATATCCTCAATTGGATACTACTTTACTTTTAAGATTTCTTGTAGAACTTAGTGCATTAACTAATGGAGAAGTAAATGAAACCAGATTATCTAAGAAAGTTGGTATTACTATTGTTACTGTTCGTAAATATATTGAAGTTCTTATTCAAACTAATCTTATTAAGAGAATAATGAGAATTGATGGCGAAGGAAATCTTCCAAGAAAGAAACAATACAAAATCTTTATTAATCCACATATTCATGTTTGGTTGCTAAGGAAATCATTTAACCAATTAGAGAATAAACAAAAAGGGCACATAATCGAGTCCTACTGACTAAATTGAGTTCTTACTAAAGAATCTCCGTACAAAGAAATCTTTTACCTTAAAGATAACAATACAGGCAAAGAGATAGACTTTGTAACTCTAAACCCTGATGGTTCTTTTAAAACTCTACATGAATTTAAATATAGAGATACTATTGAGTTCTCTGAACTAGACACAATGTTTTCTCTTAAATCAACTAACAAGCTTGTTTGGTGTAAAGAAACAAAAAAACAAGACGGAGTTAAATACATCTCGATCTTGGATATTAATGAAAACTAATGCACTAAATCAACTTACACATTTATAACTTCATATCAGTTACTTCCGCCATCATACGAAACATACATAGTCCCAATTATTTTATCGAAGTCATCAGTTGTGTGTTGTAAGGTTGTAAATCTCACATTATCAATGTATCCAGATATACTATCGCTCTTTGCCTCGTTAGCTGCACGTGTTATTGTTTGTTTATTATCACTTCAATTACTGCCGTTTCTTGATAGAGGTCATATATGGTCGACATTTATATAAATACTTTCAATAAGAAATGCATCCATTTTATTTTCTTCATCATATGATAGTACTTGTCCTTCTATTCACATTGATCCGATATATTTTCCCATATTTCCTCCTTAGTTATTATGTAGTCAGTCTGTTATTTCTTTTGATAATCCACTCCAAGCAGAAGGGTGAGATCATTCAGTGACAAAGATTGTATTAAAACCACTTGACAATCTAATATCAGCAATAGATTCTCTAACACCAACTGAACTTCTATCAGTCTTTAAAAGGTATGTTGTCTCATCAATCTTTGCTCATGCTTTCGAAATTTGTTGAATTTTATATTGCACTTTTCTATAGTCTTCTCTTGTCCCGTTATGAAGTGTGTATGTTATAAGTTTATTTGCCATTGTTTTCTCCTGTAATTGTTTTATTCATATAGAAGGTATGTTTTCCTTCTTTTTTAATTTCAAATATTCTTTCTTCTACTAAAAATTCAATAATGTTTTTAACGGTTCTATAATTTAAATTCATGTGGTTAGATAAAGCATTTGGAGTTGTATATGCATTGTAGAATAGGCAATCGATATATTTATCATCATGGTATTTTTTAAACTTATTAAATAGAAGAGCTTGAACACGCTTTCTATCTTTATCATACTTCCTTACAAAGTCTAATGTATATTGAGCAGCATCAATCATAAATGAAAACATTTCATTTAGGTATCTTTCATAATCCTGATTCTTAGTCATATCATTTAATATAGAATAATATTTATCTCTCTTTTTATTAATGAAGTAACTAATTGGCAGAAATATATGTTCTGTTTCTTTATTAAGTTTCAAATATGCACCAATAAGGATTCTTCCAATTCTTCCATTACCATCAGCAAAAGGATGGATTCATTCAAAAGCATGATGCAATAGAAGGGAGTCAGTGATAGGATCGTTTTTACCGCCTAGGTTAATATAATCTAAAAGAATATTTAGGTGTGAAATAACGTCTTCTTTGTTTTGCGGGGGTGTATGAATTACCTCATCAGTACTTGAGTTAACTATTTTAGTCCCTGGTGTTGGCCTGATACCTCCAGCATTTCCGTTAACAGTTACACTTAACTCGGCCAAATCTTGAATCCTAATGATTTTCTTTTCATCAATGACTTTAGAAATATATTTTACTGCACTACGTATTCTTAAAGTCTTAGAAGCGTTTGTTTCTGTAGGGGAACTAAGTATTGTTTCCTTATAGAGTTCATCGTTTGTTGTAATTATATTTTCAATCTCTGATGATCCTTTACTTTCTAATAGAATGATCTGGTTAAACATAATTGTTGGGTTTGCAATTGTTTTTATTCTTTCATTTGCTGCGGCTAATATCTTCGTAAGTTCACGGTTTTTCTCATTTAAAGACTTTCCTAGAGAAACTTGAGCAAGGATATAACCTTTATTTTCAGTGTTATTATTATTCATAGTTGTATTATACACAAAAAAATACAATCATTGTATAAATTGCGAAAAAATACAATTACATGTATCCTCTTAGTCACAATGCATAATCATTAAATCCTATAAAGACTGGTATTAAGTTAGTAGGCCACTTAAAATTGAGTCAAGTCGCTTGGATACATTATTCTGCATCTTATTCTCATCAAAGATGGAAACAATTTTTTTCATAAAATCACTCGATTCGATTATCTCTGAAATTCAATCATTGTCAGACGGAGATAATGAAATTGATGAATATTTAAATGCTCTATCAGATTCAACCAGGGAGAAGCTAAGTTTTTGCTCTCTAATTCCAAATTTTGAATCAATGGAATATTCTCCTGATAGTTTTCGAAATTTTGAATCTATATATCTAATTTCATTCTTAAATATCATATATATAAATTTTTTTGTGATTTCAGGTTCATCCGATTCATTTAGCGAATTGTTGGTTTGCAAAATCTCATTTATAATATATTTTAAAAAGCTACCATGTATTTCTATTGTGATATTTATAGTGTTTAAATCTATTTCGCCGCCATCATCAGGTTCATTGACCTGACGCCCAACCTTGATATTTTCTACTAGTAAATCCTTTACTCAAAACATCTTTGTATTTCAAGTAGCGGTGTTTGTGCCTATGTTAATGTATGGTCTTCCTATCCTTTCCCAACCCATATCATAGATATCAAGTAATGAGACAATATGGTGAATTGGTTTATTATACTGCTCGATGATAGCATAATGAGACTTGCTGCCATTGTGCAAGATGGTTGATATTAGAGCATCAGAAAAATCAGAAGAAGATATATCATAACCAGATATGCCCAACATATCATATATTTTTTTAGCCAACAAACTCGATGTATTTCCATGTTCTTGTCTTGACGCATGAGCCATTTTTTCTCTGAGTTCAATATATCATTTCCTTGGTTCCCTCTTCGTATGTTGTTCCGTCGCAAAGTACTTGTAGAACCCGCTCTTTGAGAAAAATACGTCATCATCAAGTAAGCCGATATCATGGATATATATTGCAAATATTGCAACAAATCAATCAAATTCGTTTTCTTTAATTTCCCCGCTGGCAGTAAATGGCACAGTAAATATAGAAAGTTTCTTAACCAGATTGTCCGCATGAGATAATCCATGATTTGAAAAGTGCATTAATTCCTTAGAACCATTTATCCAAGACATTTTAAGGAAATTTCTTAAAACCACTATAGTGTCTCACTTTGCAAAAATCGTTGATCCTTTCCTCATAGAAAGTGTAGCCTTTCTTACATATTTTTTAAGTAGTGCGAACATTTCTCTATCTACCTCGTCCACGCGCGAGTGTAATGACGGTTTGAATCCGCCATCTTCCGAGATTTCATATTTTACGATATGTTTTGCCAATCTAAAAATATTTTGTATTATTTCCAGACGCGATGTAGCTCTTAAACAGTTCGATAGCCTTTCATACAAAAGGGTGTCCTCATATTTAAAAATAAAGAATCTTTTCAAAGATGAAACAAATTCACTCATGTAGGAATCAATATCACAGAATTCATTATTATTCCACTCGCCCTCAGTCTCAAATCAAGCATCGATATCTTTCGATATCTTTGAATAATTAATATTAGTTCTATATCTAGTTACTTCGCCCATTAGTTTTTTTGTGAATGAAGAGGAGGTCTTTCTTATCTTTTTATTAATAATATATGAAGTGAAAAGCATCAAGTCCCTAATGATTTCATGTATTTCTTTCCTATCTATCTTCGAAAAGAGCGGTGGGGCGTACTCACAAAAAATGGAAAGAACCGGAGTTTTATGTAACTCTCGAATAGAATTCTTTTGCTCTTGCATTATATTTTTATCAATGAAAATAGAGATAGAAGAGTTTTTTGAATGTGAATTTGTCTTATAGTGAATTATATCGCCAATAATTTTGTACTTTCTTTTTATCCCATTATCTGTGCAGTGCTTTTGGTTGATATTTTTGAGAAACAAAAATACCTCTTCCGGAGAAAGCATATCAATATATTTTCTATAGAATAAATATGAATACTTCGATGATAAAATATCATTCTCCTTATCCAAATAATCCTTAAATGATCCAATTGTATTTGCCAGAGCATTCATCTTGCCCTTCTCTTTAGACCTGTCCGTTATCAAATTTTTTGGAAGTTTCACCATGTTTTCATAAGTGAAATTTTCTCCAAGCATTTCTTCAAAATTTTGTGTCCCAGAAGCATAACTGTCCTCAATGATGGAAGAAAATGAACCCTTCGAATAGTATGTTGTTTTATCAGTATTGATAATATATTGATTTTCTTCTGCGGATTCCTTAGGAGATTTAACGTATTTACCAAGTATTTCCTGAATTTTCGCCTTATCGGAAACATTCATATATGAGATAATATTATCATCAACATAAGAGGAAATAGAGAAATTTTCCACTTTCGAAAGAGTCAGCTTGTGGTGTAAATCATACTTAAAGTCTGTCAGATGGTAAGTCGCTAGAAAATATGACTCAATTAAGAAACCATATTTCACTCCGCCCCCTTTAGTAAAACCATTCATACTCGAGAAAATTCTATAATATTCATCATTCTCTGGAATCATTTTTTCATTGTATCTAAAGTTATCAAATGCCGAAGACAAATCGATTTTAATTATTTGATGAGTTTCGTTCAGTTTTAGAGTATTTCTAACGTAAAGTTCATATGCTCACTTCCAGTTGAAGTATACAAACGGTTTTAGTTCCTCGATCCTAGTGCCGCCATTTTTTAAGTCCAAATGTTTTTCAAGATATTTGTTTAGATCATTAACTGCAGGCAGATAACCAAAAGAGATATTGTCTTGGAAATTCTCAGTCCTTTGTGATATTTTATCTTTATGTTTTCCTTGGGCGACCCAAATATCGTTTTTGTTTTCCAATAAGAATCGAGAGATCACTCAATTTTTTTCTATGCTTCTATATGAATATTTTCTGAATTCATCTTTATCGTCTTTATGTTTTTTGAAAACCTCAAGTTCCTTGGTCTTGAATTCTTCGCTAATCCTATCCCAATCTTCTTCTTTAACTCATTTGATTAACTTGGCATAAGTGCTTGCACAACGTTCCTCTCAAACTGCCTCCAACTCCGGATCTGACAATTTGATTAATTCCATCAACTTGCTTTCTGGATATAATAATTCAACATTCCTTAATGCATATACAGGTAAGAGAGCGTCCTTAATTGAAAATTTTTGTTTAGTGCTTTTCATGAGGATATTATACAATATATTTATATACATCCAATGGTTCCAAAAATGTCCTATAATTTTAATATGAGGATATATAAACAAATAGAATTACTAGTTAAAGTAATAATTGACAATAAAATTAACGATGGAGGTTTTCCTGTCGCTGCTATTTTTACCGATTCAAACGGAAAGCTTGTAGGAGAACCTCTCACAAACTTGAGGAAAAGCGATATACCCAAGGAACAATCTAAATGTCATGAGCACCATGCTGAACAGTTAATTTTAAGGGAAAATATCATAGAGAATAATGCTAATGTCCTATTATTATCTATTCTTCCACCATGTAAGCAATGTGTATTAGCAACAATGAAAAAAGTAAAAAAACTACAAGTCATGTACCTAACAGATGATATTAGAAAAAAGACTTCTAATGAATTTTATAAAAAACTAATTAAGGATAACAACATCACAATCCAAAAAATCGAACTTAACAAGAGATGATGAAATAAGATAAAAATTTATTATTGATTTATGATAGCAAATGTATTGGTAGCATCATTAGACCATGGAGGAGTAGATAATGGCGAACTGTCAAGCACAATAAGTAATTATGTTGAGAAGATTGAAGCAAAGATTCATAATGAAAAGACAAGACGAGAAATCACAAAGATAAAGGAATATGTGAACGAGATCAAAGAAAGGCTGTAACGAAAGAAGGTAGACTTCCACCATCGGGCCTGTATAAAGGGTTTTCATAGTATATTTTGCTATGTATTTTACAAGTTGTGTTGGTTAGTGGATACTTGCTTTTAATAACACCCATCTAAATCCTTTATATGAGGTATATGTATTCAATAGGCGGAAACAACAACCTAACTTAAGCCAAGATACAACAGTGAGGTGTCCCTATGTCCTTCTCTTCTTTAAGTAGTCTATACAACAACCTGCTATCTACTAACTAGTTGTTTTATAAATAATTTAGGTATAAATATTTATAAAACCATTGAATTTTGTTTCTTTTATAAATATTTTTGGGTATAATATTTATAAATGGGGTGAAATGTATAAAATCAAGGACTATATTAATATTGGCGAGATAGTAGAGAGAGTAACACTACTGGATAATATTAATAGACAAATAGACTATGCCAAACTCAAAGGAACTTCTTTAATTAAACAAGAAGATCTTTTAGAGTTTGCAGCAACTAATACAATTGAAGGAGATGAAGTCTCTATTTCACAAGCTGGAGCCTTTTTAAGAAACGGAGAGAATCTTAATAAGGGCCAACTTGAAAGAAGATGAATCGGAATCAGACATGCTTCGAAGTACATTTGGTCTGGTAGATTTACTTTTGATGAAGCAAATATACATCAGACCCATAGAGCTCTATTAAGAGAAGTAGATATGGGTGGAGGTGTATACAAACAAAAGATCAACCAAGTTGGTAGTTTGATCACCTCGCATCCAGGTGATGTTCCCTTACTCATGACTAAGTTATACTATGCATTGTTAGATGCTAAGTATAAGGAAGGACTAAGTATTTATAACATCATCCCATTTCTATCTGAGTTCCTTGCCATTCATCCTTACGAAGATGGAAATGGTAGGATGTCCAGACTTCTTTCTAATTGACTACTTCATGATGCAGGATATAGATTTACTAAATATATATCTGTGTCAAAATTCCTTTCAATTAGGAAGAGGGAGTATATATATGCTTTAGAGTCTAGAAACTCAGCATGAGCTTCAAAGACTCTTGCCCCTAAAGACTTAATACCTTTATTCGTAGTTCTATTAGATTCATTAATAGATGCAGCTACTGTAGCTAAGGAGATCTCTTTATTAAGCGATATTAACTTTGAAGAGTTTACTGTTAAGGTAAAGGAGCTTAAAGAGTTCTCGTTTGCAGAGTTGAGATCTAATGTAGTTTCAAGTAAATCAGATGCCACTTATAAGAAGTGAGTTAATGAACTTGTTAGAAGTGGAGAGTTGATTAAAGGAGGAGAGTTAAAGAGTACTAGGTATAAGGTTGCTAGGCAGTAGGATTCTTTATAATATTGCTATGGCAATAGCAATTATAAAGAGTATAACTTCATCAAACGATGGAACCAGAACAGTATTTAAACTAGAGGGTAAAAGAGTTAGTTATACAACTGCTCAAAAACTACCTCAACTAAATACATTAATTGGTAAAGAGATAGACTATAGAACAGTAGGTGTATCCAATAGACAATACTATCCCTTCGTTGTCAACACAATAAAGGATACATCTACTGATAAGATCCTGTATATGTCCAATAGGCTAATCGAAGCAAACAATAAGTAATCTATATATAAAACAACTAATGTTATAGATTGGTTGTTTTTATATGGTGCTTATGTAGCTCTATTGTATATAATTTGGGTATCTTTTATGTATCAAAGAGTTCCTTTAGAGAAAGGAACTCTTTTATGTATCAAAGAGTTCCTTTAGAGAAAGGAACAATACTACTGATATATGGAATATAGAAGGAGTGGGGGAATGAAGAATACACGTAGCAATAGTGCAATAGAGTTGTTAAGAATAATACTACTATTTTTCTTGGTGATAACTCACAGTTTCTTCGTTGGCATCAAATATTCATCGTTGGATACAAGAGTTATCCATATCATAAGCACAATTTCAGTTGTGGGGTTTGCTACTGTAACAGGTTTTTTTATCTACAACAATGATTCAGAACCTTTATTTGGAAGGAATATTCAGAGACTAATATTTGTCATTATTGTTTCAATAATTATTGGGGTTATCATTTTCTACTCACTTGGGAAAGGGAAGAATATTGCATGGAATAAAGCGATTTTCTTTGGGTCAAGGGATTCTTGGTATCTTTATGCTGTATTGCCTATATATTTCTTTGCTCCGTTTCTTAAAGAAATATTGAATAGTTATAGCAAAATTTTATCTTTAGCAATGGGGTTATTCATAATTGGGGCGATAGTTATCGGTAAGAATTTTGTGTTTTTTGGAAGGCCGGGGCAATCAATGTTTGCGAGGACAGCATATGGAAGCATGTTCCTATTCGGAATAACATTAATAGCATTTTACTTATCTGGAATTATGAAAACCAACATAAAAATGTATGTAGTATATTCAATAATTATCACAATTATAGTGATATATATTATTGACTGGTATATGCCAATCAAAGGGCAATTTAAACAAATTTTTATTGGAGCGGAACATCAATGTATTTTCAATATCGTTCTAGCAATGTCAATAGCAAAATTGGCTCATTGATCAAGTTGAGAGTCAAAAACTGTTAATTGGATTGCTAAAAGAACTAATTATGTATATGAATTTCACTGGCTTATTCAAATGATTTGAGTATATTTCTTTAATCAATGAACAAAAGACAATAATCATTTAGCATTTTATATTTCATCTTTAGCAATTTTTAGCATTGCTTGGATAAATTCATTTTTAATAACAGAATTATATGGGAGAGTTTGAATAAAAATAACTAATCCACTATTCATATTATTAGCAAAAAAAATGGGGAAATATAATTAATAAATAATTTAGTGTCTATATATGTTAGTTACCCTGTAACATTAATCATTTAGTTAAATTTTTTATGGGGCTTATGTAGATCTATTGTATATAATTTGGGTATGTATATATTAGATAATGGAAAGTTTAAAGAAGGAATAATATTTTGAGATACAGATATAGATAGATCTGCAGACGTAGATGTGTTTTTCTATATGCACGATTATGATAAAAGAGCAGAACATGCCTATGGATTTTTAACATTAGTAATTGATTTAAAGAAATTAAGTAATGAAGAAATTATTGAACAATATAAACCAAACAGACGGAATGAAATCAAGAAAGCATTAACTATTGGCTATAAGGATATTATGAAATCAAAGCTAACTGAAAAGGAAGTTAAGGAATATGTTAAAAATTATAATTCATTTGCTAATTTTAAAAAACTATCTAAAACAACAGAAAGTTATATTAATCAACTTAACAATGATGGGAAGTTATATGTTTCATATATGTATTTAGACGATATTCTTTTATCGGTTCATTCTCATTATGTAGATCATAAAAAAACTAGAGCAAGATTATTACACTCATTTTCATTAATGAATGATTTCTCTTCAAATATAAATGCTAATGCTAATAAACTATTAACTCATATGGATTTATTAAATTTTAAAGAAATAGGAGTTGCTGAATATGACTTTGGAGGAATTGGAACTGTTGATGGAGATAACGAAAAATTTAAAGGAATCATTCAATACAAAAAAGGTTTTGGCGGAACAACGGGTAAATTGTGAAAAGGCGTTACTCCAAATGGAGAAGACGGGTCAAGAATACTTGATGAATTTTGAGGAATATATAAATAATTCCAGGCAGATTTGAGAGAATTATTAGCATTTACGTCATAGATTAATTTGAAAGTTTGAAGTATGCAATTTAATTATGCTCTAACTATTGTATATAATATGAATATGAAAAATTTTTCAATAATAATACCAGTATATAATAGACCTAGGTTATTAGAAGAGGCTTTAGAATCAATAAATTTTGTGGACAATTTAGAAGTTATCGTCGTGGACGATGCGTCAAAAAAAGAAAATGCAAAGTCACAAAAAAAGATCTCAGAGAAATATGGGTGCAAGTATTTACTTAGCGGAACTAATAATGGCGTGGCGGAATCTAGGAACATAGGCGTTAACAATTCCATTGGAGCTTACATATATTTTTTGGACTCTGATGACTTGCTAACAGATGACATGAATTTCTTTATTAAGAATTTTGAAGTTCCAAAGAAGGAAATCATCTACAGAACTTGGTATAAGAATCTTGGAGCAAAAGGTAAAGTACGGACATTTTCGATAGGAAAGAAATTAAAAGCAAAAGATAAATATTATTCAATTTCTGCTTCTACATGTATATTTCCTAGAAAAGTATTTGCTGATACTACATTTGTAGGGCGTTTTATGGAAGATGAGATATATTTTGCAAAAATAATACAAAAATATGATTTCAAAGAAATGGAGTTACTAAAAATATATTCGTTTTATTATAGGAAAAACTATGGTGGAGAAACGATTTTAAGTGCGGCAGTAAGAAGTGACCAGGTGGTTGATTTTATAAAAAGTTCAAATACAATTAATAGTGAAGTTCATAGACATTTCGCTCAAGCAAAAATGATAAGGCATTTAATAAAATCAAATGCACTTAAGAAGTTTGAGGATGAAATTTCAGTTATATATAAAGAGATATATTTGAACAGAAAGAAGTTATTTGCCTTCTCTCCAGTCTACTATAAATATGCGTATAAGAAAATCTTTAGGAAAAAGAACAATTTGTTTACGGAACGCTAATATGTATTTAGCAAGACATAATTATTCGAACAATATTCAAGGCTAATGTGCAGCACATTATAATAATATTTTTATAAGAATTGAAGAAAAATAATTACTTTTTCTTAGCAAATATTCTGTATAGTTTAGATCAGAATAACCTTTTTGAGATATAGATATATTTTTCTTTTCTCTCCATTTTATATAGGGAAGTTAAATATTTTATTGTGTCTTTCGAAATGGTTTGATCATACGATAATCGTAAATAGTATACATATCTGTTTCTACTAGATTTAAGTAAGTATGACGGAACTAATTTTTTATCGAAATTATCAATAATTTTTTCAAGATTTTCAATGTGTCTAATTGCTTGAACAACCACCTTGTTTAAATAGAAATGTTCATCAATTGTTGCGGTTTGGCCAACTATATTTAAAAAATATTTATAAGGAGCAATATCTATATAACGAGTGCTCTTGGAATTATGCATTAAATTTACAACCAAAATTCAATCCATAAACGGGACATTCTCAGGCAAATTTGTTGTAGAGTAAAAAATTTCAGATTTAAATCACATTTGGTGAATAAAATGTGGATTTCGAGTCTTCATAGTCTTCTCTTTGCCAGTTAAGTAATCGGCGTTTACATAATTAGTGAATATAATATCTTTATTATCTTTCTTCATGTCTTCGATTAGCAACAATAAATCATTCATTATAATGATATCATCAGGATCAACTATAGCCATATATTTTGTCTTAACAAGATGTTTTCTCTTCGCAAAATTTATAACTGAACCTCAGTTGCCATTTTTTTTACTAAAATATTTTGCGTTGATAATTTTTGAGATTTTTTTAGCTTTCTCATCTTTTCCGTCCTCAATTATTATAACCTCAACGACACTCGATATTTTTTTTCAAATATTTAAATTCTCTTCTAAATATTTTTCTGCATTATATGTCGGCACTATAAATGTTAATAACTTATTCATAATTACATTTTATCATTTTATCTCTTTTATATATAATTTAGGTATGTTTATTTCATTTATTAGTCCATTTTATAATGTTAATAATTACCTTCGTGATTTAATGAAGTCTTTCGAAGGTATGGACTTTGATTTATACGAACTTATATTAATAGATGATAAAGGGTCCGATAATCACAAAGCATATAAAATATTTAAAGAGTTTGATGGAGTAGTCAATTATAGGGTTTTAAAAAATAAAAATAATATTGGGCTTGGTTTTTCGAGGAATGTAGGCTTGGATAATTTAACTGATAAAACAACTAACGTTATATATATCGATTCAGATGATCTGTTGTCTTCTAATCTTTTTATGAACGATATATCTGAAGATAAAATTACTGTATTTAATTCAGTTATTTTTAACAAAAAAAATGAGAGAAAAATTATAAGGAGTCGTTATAAACCTGGCAAACAATTTGCTCCAATTTGGGGAATATCTATACCAGTAAAAATTGCTCTGGAAAACAAATTTAAAACAGGATCTTTTGAGGATGGTTTTGTAGGCAGCATGATTTACAAAAAATATAAAAATATAGTTAGATTTTCTGATACTATAATGATTCGTTATAGACAGAGGAAGAGCTCAATAATGAATTCTAAAATGTCAGAAAAGGGACTTGACGACTTTATAAAGGCCCACAAAATAATGGTAGAAAATAATTTAATTTCAAATAAATATATGAAATCATTCTTCAAGGGATGTTATTGTTATTTATTAAAAAACAATATAAAAGAGGAATTATCATTCTTTCCAATTAAAAAATGACTAAAACGCAAGGTCATTATCAATTGTAAGATAAGATATATAATTAAAAATATATTTTTCAAAAGTAAAAAAGAGAATCCGAATTATTTTGACTAAAGAAATCTGTCATTATTTTTTATCAGAGAATTAAATCATCAAAATCTAACAATTTTTTGGGCAATGACTATTCCTTTGATCAGATGCGCATTTTGTTTCTGTATTTTTTTATAAAATTCAATTTTTTCTTTATGCAAATTTCATTCAGAAATTTTTGTTATATATAAATATTTTATTAATATTTTTTTGTAAATATCTTTATCAATTCCTGTCGTGAATCTCTCTGGATTTGAGTTATTTAATATTTCGTCAAAAAAATTCTCTAAATTTTCTTTGCTTATTGTGTTTGTTATTGAGCTAGACCTTATTCTGTATTTATTAATTGGGTAATTTATAATTTTAACACCAAATTTATCAGTTATATTACGCATAAATACAAAGTCTTCAAATGACTTTCCTGTAAAAATGAATGAAAAGGAAATCTCTACCGGAAATATTACATTGACAGAAGAAAATAGCGTCGAGTGATTTCATGGGTTTATTACAATTTTTTTCTCTCCACTTGGCCGCCAAATTATCTCGTACTTAGATGCTATCACTTTATTCACATCTTTGAAATTTATTTTATTAAAATTTTGACTCAAAATTACGTCGTCTGGATCTATGAACATAAAGTGAGAAGAATCCTTCGATATTCTTTTCATTCCAAGATTTCTAGAAAAACCAATTCCTTGATTTGACGAATTTCTGAAATATTTTATATTGAATTCCTTGGCGTACTTATTAATTATTTCTGTTGGTTCACAATCGGAGAAATCGTCAATAATTATTATTTCAAATTTCCTATTTATTCCTCTGAAGGAGATAAAGAAATCATCTAAGTACTTGTTTACATTATATGTTGTTGCAATAAAAGATATCATATATTAATTATATTATTAAAAGAGAAAATATAATAACTATATTTTAAAATTGTTAATGATAAAATTAGATTCGATTATTGCAAGCCACATAGACATACTATTTAATATCCAGTGCCTATCTTGCATATTCCATATTTTTTCAATGTATTTAGAATATTCGTCAAAAAATAGGCTTTATGTAACGTTGATGCGGTAATTATCCTTATATTTTTTGCGATTAATAAATAATATTTTTAATATTTAGCACCAAACCCATATTCAGCTTTTTATGGAACTCTTGATGAGATGTTTATATGTTTTTAAAATTCCTTAAACAGAATGATCTTTAAATTTTGCCTTTCTATTAATAATTATGGAAACAAAATGATTTATAATTTTAAAATGAAACTAGATAATAAAAAAAATGGCATAAAAAATATAACCTTACTTTTTATTATTATAATTTCTTTTTACGCGATTAGCATAATATTATGGTTCGCAATAGAAGCCATTATTTCTTCCTCTTCCTCTAGTACTGATGCAGGGGCGCTTTTAGACCAACTTAATTCAGATATACCTATGATACTTCCAAAATACCTATGAATACAAGTTGGTATATATTTAAATATTTTTTCAATAATAATACTAAAGCCAATTTATGCCTATACAACTAAATATAGAAAAATTGGATTCTTTTTTATTATTTTAGATGTTTTCTATATTGCCTCTATATTTTTAAAAAGGAAGAAACACACTTTCAAATATGCGAATATATTAATTTCTATTGTTGCAGTTATTTCATCAGTAATTCCATTTATATATATATCGCAGTCTTTTAAGAAAAGCATTGATGATCCAACAACATCATATAAAGAAATTGGATTCTCATTGGATAAACAGACGCCAAATGTAATTGAAATATTTAGCGATGGGCTAGATGCAAACAATATTTTAGATGTAAGAAATTCTAAAAAATTGAATGGGTTTAGTGTGTTTCCAAATTTAGTTTCTGAGGGATTTTACACAACAAATGGAGTAAGAACAATTTTAATGGGAGATAAAAAAGGTTCAACAAGATTTTTATTTAAAAACAGACTAGAACATTATGAAATAAAAAATCTAAAACACCCAAAATATCAAAAAACAATAATAAATACAAATGATATTTGGACACCAAATTTACCAGATACTTACGTTTCGGGCTGAAGTGGTAATGGGAAACAACTGGAAAAAGAACTTCCAGGGATAAATGTATTAAACTGATCAGCTGCCAGAAATGCTATCTCGGATTCAAAAATTGTAAATAAATCAGTATTTGCGTTTGGGTATGAAGCATTAAAACAAGGAATACATAGAAGTAACACAGCTTCATATACTCAAGTAATGGAGAATATTACACACCATCCGATACACGTTTCTTCCACAGGTAAACTATTTCCAATATTTAATTTTAAGTCATCAGAAAATGCAAATGAATATATAGTAAACACATTAAAGGAAATAAAAGAAAAATTAGAAAAAATTAAGGATCCTTCTGGATGAACAGCATATGACAATACTATGATTGCAGTCTATGGAGACCATGCATCTCACAGTAGAGTCAATATTCCGCATAAATATACTAAAGGAGATAGTAGAAAAAATATAACTACACTACTTATAAAACCATTATCTAAGACTCATTCTGATTCTCAAAAAACATTCAATATAAGGAATGATGTAGCTTTATATGGAGTTGGAGCAAGAAAAGTTGTTGAGAGCCAAATAGACGGAATTGACCTAGGAAGTTTCCTTAAATCTAAAACTAAACAATTTGACAAACATAGACCATTTGTTACTTGATCCGGAGACAAAGACAGAACCGGATGATTATTCCACATTCAAAAGCTTTCGAATAATTCAAATTTCTCCCGTTCAATAAACTTTACTTCTTATAAAGAAGCTAAAGATAAAATTGAAAAACTGACTTCAAATATATTATCTGGAGATCAAGAAAAGTGATTACATACCATCATAAATCACAATGGTTGATTCAAAGAAAGTTCAGATGAAGGAATATGAATCAAAGGGGTGGTAGAATGAAAATAAAACTAGCTCTTAAGAATAACTTCATAAGTATTCTATTTATATCTATCTTCTTAATAGAATGAGTTACTACCAGAAAGTATGGATTCTTATTCTCATTGTTTATGACATCGAATCTAATGTACTATCTTGTAATACTTCCAACTTTATTAGTTTTAATGATTTACTATGTTATTAATAAAGTAAAACTAATAAAGAAAGACAATTTGTTCTGACTAACACAACATATATTTGAGATAGTCATTACCTTTATATTCTTCCTAGGTGTATTACTATTTCCATATTTCTATATAACTTTTAAATTTACATTTAGTTTCCAACTATTAAGAGGCTTTATACTTATATATACATATATGTTTATTCTTAATGTAAGTTATATATTTATTAATAGTAAATACTATGAAGAATGAGAAGTCAAAGAAAAGACTAAAAGAATATTTGTAAGGAGAAAATAACCCCCTATTAAAAGCATCCTTATGATCCATTTAATATACTAAGGAAGGGTAGTTCTAGGGTTACTTAATACTTATACATAATATATATGTAACGTAAGGCACTAGATACCTATAAAGGGTCAGGGAGTAATTCCTGATTTTTTATTTTTAAATGCTTATTAAAATCATGAATACTCCATTGACCCTTATATAAGTGACTCATTTAGTAAATGCTTGTTCTTATGAATACATAAGAGACTATTAGAGACAGACCTACTTATTAAAAGCATCTTGGAGATCCCTTTAATATACTAAGGAAGTGTAGGGCTGTAGCCATGTTAACTGAAAGAATTCCTAAACTCATTTAATTTGCAATAAGTATGAACGGCGGATTTAAAGTAGTATAATTAATATATGAGCCAAATACATAAACTATTAGAATTAGACAAGAATAAAATTGAATCTGCGGGAGTGTTAGATATTTTTTCAGAAAAAGAAGATGTAAATATATATATAAATGCAGAGAGTTTATTGTATCTTTCGGAAACTGAATTTTTAAACGCAAAAGAAGTTATTGAAAATGATTTTTTTGATAAACTATTAAAAGCAACAATTTTATTAGCTGGACACGGAAAAGATTCAATGGAATATAATAACTTTCTAAAAGAGGAAATGAGATGAAGTGAATTGAAAAATGGAAAAGGTTATTTCGGTATGGGTAAAGATAGAAAAGATGGAAAAGGGGCGGGATTAGGTAGAAGACACAATATGGTGGTTGCCATGCAGACGGTCATGATAAATATATATAAATCCTTACTTAATGATAGAGACACAAAGGCCGCAAGATTGTACAATTTTTACCCTAACGCTGTTGTAAATCTTGGGACAGATGTCATGAGTGATATTTTATTAATTATATTTAGAGACAGTTTTATAGCATTTACTAAAAGAAAGATTATTGAATTGGGCGTTAAAAAGAAATATATATCAAGGAATGGGTTGATAATGTTAAATGGGAAAGAGGAATATTTTTATCCAGAACCAATCTTTACGCAAATGCCTATCGTTGACACTAAATCATATAATGCTATTAAAAAAATAAATTCTATCGGATCTGGATCAATTGCTAGACTTGATAAGTTATTTAATAATAAAAAAAATTTAAGTCTAGAAATGTTAGATATAAATGATTCTGATCATATATTTGATATGCTGGATTATAAGTTCCTGGTTTCAATTTTTTTAAGAGATGGAGAAAAATATTCTGACTACAAGAAAGAAATTATTAAGGGAAGAGCGGCAATTAAAGGGATTGTTGAAGAATCTGGGGAAAATTTAAATGATTTTTTAGATCGCATTATTGAAGCGGGAGATGAAATCTACAATTTAGGTGATAAATATGGAGATGGAACATTTTTAGAAATTCATAAGGAGTCGCTAGTTCAAAAATGAATATATGCTGGCTTGACATTAAAGTATATGGGTGGAGTTTCTCAACACAATTATCACAACGGCAATGGAATTGATGACATAAAGGTTGTAAAAAATGGAGAGAAAAGTTTAATTGAATTGAAATATTTAAATAGTTATTCAAAGGCTTCAGAGGTAATTAAAAAATATAAAACACAATTAGAACAATACTCAATTGGAGAAGTTTATAAAGATATTTACTACATAGTTTATGCAAATAATTTTTCGAAGGATGAGTTAATCAAATTAGTGAATGGTCTAAATGAAGTTGAACACGATAAAATGAACGCTAAATTTAAAGTCGTTGCTGTCGAAAGGTTTAAAACTGCTTCTATTGCAGAAAAATTTACTGTAGCAGTAAGAGTGATTGAAGACGTAGAAAGTATCCATAAATTGAGATTGGATATGCCTGAAGTATTCAAAATAATAAAAGCTAAAAAAGAATATAAGAGTATTTATGGAAAAAATATAAATAGCGTCGACTTGACACAAGTACGGGAATCAGTAATAAATGGTAAGTTAATACTTAAAACATCAAGAAAAAAGATGCTTCTTCTGAAAGCAAAATTGGGTTTTGATGAAGAACTGAGCCAATTAACTACTATAAAAAATGTTAATACAAAGATAAAAGAGTACGAGAAAATTGTCAAAAATATGAAAGAGGTGGATAATGGAAACAAAAAAATCAATTAACGGGAATCATGACATATTTGGGAATGCATCCCCATTTAATGATGACCACGTTTGACCAGTTTCAAAAGGTGGCTCAAGCATTAAAGAAAATATTTTGAAATTATCAAAAGTGAGTAACGAGGAAAAAGGTGATAAGACATCAGGATTTATAAATGAGATTAGATTTGCTATAGCTAAGAAAACAACTAAGAAGGACAAGGCTGGAACACAACATATTTATGGCGAAATGCAGGTTCTTATTGATGGCGAATGATTTAAGGTTGTAAATGGATAGGTTCGATATTCTCAAATATACTATTTTATTAGAGGAATATTTCAAAAAGAAAATAATTGAAAAAGTTCTTTTTAATTCAAAGGAGAAATCATTTATCTCATCTGAGGCATTTGATGGGTGAAAAGAGGCTGTTAGAAATAAATTAAAGAAGTTTTCTAAAAAGAATAAGAGACTAAAAGATTCTATTTATCATTGCACAGCATGGGAACTTGTAGAGTTGTTTCAACTACTTACTCATGAAATAAGAACAGAAATATTTAGGGAGACATTCCTTAAAAACATTATTGACAACTTATCAAAAATAAAAACAATCTTAACAGGTAATAAGCTAATAAGAGATACATTGGCTCATCCAACTCTACACCTGGAGAAAGTAATTAATTCTATGACTACATTCACTTTTCTTGATGGAAATTTTAAAAATAATTATGAGAGAGTACAGAAATTCTATGTGATTGTAAAAAATAATATATAATATAAAAGAATGGTACACGTATGCTATATGCTACGATATCGGCAAAGAACAGGGTTAAAGCTGTTTTTTGTTTGCTAAAAAACAATCATTTCTATTTGTTTGATAATCCGATTCCACTCTTTCTTAACTTTATCACTAATAAAACTTATTGTTATATGTGGTTGCATTCTTAACAAGAACTCATGTACTTTATATTCTTCAAAGAAGGTTATATCCTTCTTTTTATTTGTGCTTTCTTTATTTTCTCTGAACTCAAAGTTCCACAAGTTATATATTGACATCCCTCTTTCTGTATTAATAGTAAACTTAAGATTATGTTCTCCCTTAACCTTAAGTGCATAATCATTAACATGTGAATCAATAGATTCTTCATTAACCATTATAAAATTGTCCTCAGTTACTTTCATCTTTTTAATATTCAACAAGTTCTGATAGATATAATCTCTTTTTTCGTTTTTAGCTATCAGAAAGGACTCATCCTGGTCATGGACAATATAGAGAGGTTTTATTCTTATTTCTTCCTTAGGAATGCCAAAATAGTCATATTTGGAAGACATAAGGATATATTTGTGATCTACTATAGCTTGCTTAATTTCCTTAAGCAATCTAGTAACCTTATGATCATGTCTTTCTTTACCTATGTAATACTCAAAGTCATTGGTTTTTCAATGTAGATTTGAACCAATTGTTGCTTGTGCAGCTTTAAGATCTTTGTAGTAATGGAATGTTGATGTCTTTAGTGCTATCTCAAAGGCATCATTGATTCCATTTTTTAGTTCAGGAGAAAGTGTCTTTGCTGAATACTGAATTAACTTCTCTTTCCATGCATCACTCATTGCGTAGCCACCATGTCTACCTCTTTTAATATCGAAAGGTTCATCAAGCATCTTATCCATATCTACAAGATACTGTTTTATTGTCCTCTTAGGAATATCCATTTCCTTAAAGTTATATATTCCAGTTTTTATTTGTTGCACAGTTAAATGCTTATTTGATCCAGCAAGGATAATGGCTATTGTATATATTATTGCTAATCTATTTGGTCTATCACTCATACATAAATAATAACATATATACATATATTGTGTCTATATAGAGTTGATAATATATGGGCAGGGGAAACCTTGCACAAGGGAAGGAGGAAGCTATGCAAAATAGAAATAATCAGAAATCAAATGTTAATAATTCTAATAATCAAAATCCAAGTCATAACAATAAGGACTACAAAGGAAAAATTGATAATAGATCAAGACAAAAAGGAAAATAATACAACTGAATAGAAAAGGAGGCCTTAATGACAGGTCGCAAAACATTTAGCAAGAACGCTAAGAGAACAATCTTTAATAGATTAAAAACTATTCCAGGGAAACCTGAGAGCATTTGGAGGAAAGATGTAGGTGGAAGATTGATCTGCTTTCCTTCATATGGGGATGAGAATTCTCGTTACGGGTGAAACATTCATCATCGTAACAAGAATCCAAGAGATAACAGTATAACTAACCTTATAGCTGTATCATATGAAACTCATCAAACCCTACACTAGTAGAGATCATGATAAAAGAAAGGAGATATATTTATGGCAAAATTTATTCAAAAGATTAAATTAGGTAATGGTCCAAGACACGAATCAAATATAGTCGCATATTTGATTGATGGCGTTAGATATTCTAAGACTGAGGCTGTAGCGCTTGCAGGCAGAGTCACTCTTAAGTCAAACAACTCACCAAACCCTATAGCTAGAGTAGTTAGCGAAAATGGAAAAACATTTTTAAGAACGGACGCTAATAGCTTTAAAACCGACAACCTATTGAGTCTACCAACTCTATAGAGGTAAAAAGTACCAACATTGTTGGTACTTTTTATTTAGATTTTTTCCTACTATTTATAATTTTTTGTATTTCTCTCTTGGTCATTTTCTTAACTTGTGTGAATCCATCTAATTCAGAAATATGTTCAATTAGATTTGCTGTTCCTCCTGGTAAATAGAATGTCGCGATCTCAACAAACTCATAGATTGTGAAAGTTCCTCAATTTGATTTTCACGTCCAATCTATAACAGTATTATGGTGCATAACTCTATTTCTCAAATTATTAAGATTTGTAAAAAACTCCTTACTAAAAGCTTTTTCATGTGAAGTCCTCATATTAAAACCTGTAAGCACAGCATCAGAAAAATCATTATTTGAATATTTTAACAATTTTGCTTTCATGCCTAGTGAAAATAAAGATATCATTTGTTCAAATTCAATAAAACCATTATCCGGTATTTTGTTTGTGCCATTAATAGCATAAGAATGCTTCCTTTTTAAATCAAAAATAAATTTATCTACAGTCTTGAAATGGGAAATTGCATTTCGCTTTTTTGAGTTTTTATTAAGTTTAAAATTCTTAGACTGTAGATGAAAATCGGGTTTATCATAAGCAATGTGTTGAACTAGATATCCAGTTAATTTTTCCTCTAGCTTTTGCAATAATATAAACAACATCACACGGATCTCAAGGTCAAGTTCGTATAAGGAAACTAATTCTTTAAAATTTGTTTTCTTTGAAGTCTTTGCATTATATTTAGCTAATTGAATCAGAATTTGCGGATTCCTCTGTCTGAAAAATATATTTTCCTTTTCTTTCTCAGTTAATTTAACTGATACATCAATTAATCGTTTTTCTAATTTCTCACTTATTCTCATAGAAATATTATACATTCTAAAAACAAAAAGGACGTGAGCCCTTTCTGCCCCTGTTGCCAGGTTAACATATTTATTATACACATATTTTTGTTTAAGAAAAAATGAATTGGATATATTTAAATGATGAGGATTAACGAATATATGTGTATGTGTAGTCATGTATTACGATCGTGTACATTATTGACAAACTCACAACGTCTTTTGTAAAAAGTGCCTGTTTTTACATAGTTTGTATTTTACTATGTATTTTACAAGTTACGTAGTTAACCAAACTTTTACTTTTATTAACATACACCTAAAACCTTTATAATATGTATATGAATTTAATAGGTGAAAACATATACATATCAGATAAAGCTAAAGTGGCAGATG